>CABFVX010002862.1:0-12233 GCA_902151425.1 Timema shepardi | reverse complement strand
GCGGCTTACTACCCGTTCGGGTTGTACGCACTTACGCTAATGTGTAATGGTAGGGTGATTGTGAGATGAAATGAAGTACCTACAGTTTAACGTGGGATCCGAACCACGGTGGAGGCCTGGCATTCCCCACATTCACAAGATGCCTTGTCAGAGGTGAAGGAAAGGTTTGGTAATCAGATAAATCTGTGCCGGGACCGAGGATTGAACCCCGGAGCCCCAACACAGAAGTTCAACACCTTACCTCTAGACCACCAGATCACTTCCTTTATTGATGATGACAACATAAGCAATTAATATCTAGACATTTTAGTAAACGCTGAACCTAACAATCACATTGTAATTCATCACCACAAGAAACTCTTATCCAAACATAATCAATTCACTTTATCAACATGGTGATCCTCCAAAAACCAAGTCAAGCTTTGCGATGTCCATCTCTATGCTTGTTATAATATTGTCCTCGAAATGAGCCTTAAAACACTCACCAGCTGGTCAGCCAATAGCAATACAGTCTTAAGGGAAAACCGCCGGGAACAGAAGTTGAACAAGTCCTCTAGAGATGGCCCCAATAGTTCCATCACCATGACGTTGTAGTCACCTTCCGACCCGCACCACTTTATAGTGGGAATACCAACTGTAATAGAACCAAGATACATTCATGCTGGTGCGTCAAACTCATTCGGCCATTAAGGCTACACTGGAAACATTGAGGTGGCCACAGTTCAAAATAGATAACAGGGTCAGAAAAAAATTATTATTATTATCTAGCACCGCGTCTTACTACCCGTTCGGGTTATACGCTTTAAGTACTAATTACGCTAATTGATTGGGAATTGGGAAGGTTGAATTAGAGGAAGTGAACCCGCATTCACGTGGAGAACCGTTTAGGAAGAGAGAAAAACCAGTTCATCCGACCGAGATTCGAACCTCGGATCTCCCCGTCCTCGGCGGTCGAGCTCAACACGGCTAGCACGTTAGCTAACTACGCCACCGAGGCGGGTGTCAGAAAAAAAATCAATCGATAAAATCCTTACTGAAACCAAAAATAAAATTCACATGTTTGGTGGGCAAATCCAACCATTTTTGAGGATCAATCTCTTCAATAGTAAATGGTAAAAACTATGTATATCAAACTCAGTTTGCTAAATTTTACAAATTAATTTTCAATTTCCAAATATCATTATTCCAAATTGTCTTTATTTTATTTTATTAAAAGAAAGATCTGACCGCAAACTATGTTGATTGATCAAATAGTCCGAGAATCGCACAGAATCATGAATTGCGCCAAATGTGGCTCATGGACCACAACTTTGACAATACTGCATTAATGTGTCCTGCACTAGGAAAAAAAATTAATTTTCACGTTCAGACCAACTGGGTTTGAAGTTAATAAATAAAGTCTGGTGTCCGATAAACATATTCAAATTTCCGCCAAGTTATATATTAAGTAGATAAAATCTTTTTTTTTAAATTGAATCATTATTGGAAAGTTTGAAATGATTATTTGAATTACTTCAATATGTTCACAAACCAATAATTTGTATTTTAACATTTAAAGATCACACTTGTTATTTCAAGACTAAAAACCGCAGGGTTGTAAATGAAAGGTTAATGATGGCACAGTTGTATTTTCAAAGTTAGTGAATAGCATAGTTGTAACTTGTAATAATGTTCATGTTTATTTGGCAAGGAGTAATAATATTATTGATAGTAGAGTTATATCGGCTTGTTTATTATTTTATTCCCATCTTCTTAGTTTATATAAGTTTTAGTTTTTCTTCTACGACGACATGTTCCAGTGATTTTGAAAGGTTAATGACTACACAGCTGTAAATGAAAAGTTAACGAATGCAGTTGTAATTGTAAGGTTATTGACAGCACAGTTGTAATAATCATAAGGTTAATGATGGCATGGTTGTATTTTCAAGGTTAATGACTGCACATTTGTATTTCCCAGGTTAATGAGTAGTACCAATGTATTTTCAAGGTTAATGACTGCACATTTGTATTTTGAAAGTTAATGAGCATCACAGTTGTAAATACAAGATTAATAACAGCATATTAGTATTTCCCAGGTTAATGAGTAGTACCAATGTATTTTCAAGGTTAATGACTGCACAGTTCTTCAAGATCAATTACTACACAGGTGTAATTACTAGGTTAATGATTGCACCCTTGTATTATCAAGGTTAATGAATAGCACAAGATTGTAAATGTAAGGTTAATGAATAGCACAAGAGTGTAATTGTAAGGTTAATGACTGCATAGTTGTAATTTGAAGGTTAATGACCACCTTTGAATAAAACTAGGACCCAAAGTGGTTGTCAGGTGTCTACAAATCTAATTTGTTTTCAGAAATATTTTTAAAACCCTTCTAGTTTATATTACTCAAATGTATGCATTTTTTTTATTGGCGAGTATGAAAACAAAATGTCTTGTTTTCAATATATAAAAGGAAAGTTACCATAATTTGAGAAACAAAAACTTTATTATTTACTGCTTTCTATCTTATTGAATTTTACAAAAATTTAAATCATTTTATAAACTTACATACATTTTCTAAAATATCCAGGATTTAGTAATCGTGTTTGTTAATTCTAACAAGGTAGTTCAATACTGTTGCTCAGTCGGTAGTATGTCTACCTATTTAGGCGAGGATCCCCAGTTAGATTCCCAGCTTGGCCAAAATATTTATCATTGGTGAAATATGGGCTATAAGATCAGTTATATACTTATCAACAGATCGAGATTCGAACCTCGATCTCCCCGTCCTCAGCAGTCTGGCTCAACATGACAAGCGCGTCAGCCAACTACGCCACCGAGGCGGGTAAAATGATATTAAAACTGCTGAAGACAACATTAACTTAAGGTACCATATTAGATTAAAAGTTTATTGTTGGCCATTGTAGGCCTACAGTTGGTTTATAATTTTTTTTAAACCTTTGGAGCGCTATTTTACCACGATGGCAACTGTTTTAAGTGTAATAAATAAAGATACATAGCCTGAAATTTTGATTAAATAACCTCTGTAATAATACTGTTTTGGACCCCCAAAAAGTCATGAATGAAGGGTATTTTTCTTAAAGTAATGTGTGTAAAATTTCCTTTTAATGCCTCCACCAAGGAAAATCACACGCTTTTAGAAGTAATGTCAAAGTCTTGCACTATTAAACTTACACTTTTTTCTTTCAATCATCAACTCTGTAGTGTTTACCAAAAAAAGCAAGTGATGCTAGCTCCCTCTACCCAATTGGAAGCTAGCCTTAACAACACCTGTCGCCAGGATTCTTTCTAATAGTTGGTTTTGACGCTGGTGACAATGGGTCCAAGAGGCAAGGGGTAGTTCATATATAAGCCGCTTGTGCGTAAGAATATATAAGAGTATTACAATGTAATTAACCGTGCCGGCGACATAAATCTATAGAACATTGTAATAAATCAGTGCCATGATCTAAATAAACACTGTGCAAATTTAAAGGTCTTACTTATTTTATAAGTGTAAGAACATCACTAGAATTGGCGCTCGATCACAGGGCTATAAATACCAATTATCTCATCAAGCAGTCCTATCTTCTTAATTGGCGCTCAATCATGGGGCTATAAATACCAATATTAAATCGTATCATTTTAATCGACGCGTATCATCTTAATTGGCGACCAACACGCAACCATATCATAACTAGCGCCCATCACACAGCGTAATATTTCAAAACAGTCCGTAACATTTTAAACGGCGTCCATCTCGGGCAGAGATAATTTTACCTGTAGGAATCTTAGTGAGAAGTAGCCAATCAATGTCCTTGTATAATTAGATAAAACACCACTTTTTAAATATAATATAATATAATATATAGGAGCCCAATGCTCAAATTTGTAAGTTAGAAAATTGTAAGCCCATACAAAATGTACTTCATTTCAAAGAGTTATCACAACATTCAACCTATAGGTGTAAAATAATAATATTTAGCACCACGTCTTACTACCCATTCGGGTTATACGCTTTAAGTACTAATTACACTAATGGCTTAGGAATTGGGAAGGTTTAATCAGAGGAAGTGAACCCACATTTGCGTGGAGGGAGAGAGGAAAACCATTTAGGAACAAACACTCCCAGTTCACCCGACCGAGATTCGAACCTCGATCTCCCCGTCCTCAGCAGTCGAGCTCAACACCACAAGCGTGTTAGCCAACTTATAGGTGTAAAAGAAAAGTTCTTAATTTAACTGCTTTCAGAAACTCTAAGTTCTATTTTAATTGTTTATTCTTATGACAAATGAAGTCTATTACAGCACATGACTTATATACTAACTTAAATCTAAAACAAACACAATATCAAGCCCTAAGTCGTTAATTTATCTATATGAAAAGGGGGGAACTCACATTTCAAAAAAAAAGATAAATTTTCTGGACATGCCAGGAACCAAACTCGAGACCCATAGCTCAGTCTACAGACATGTAACCAACTGAGCTAAGGTGTGGGACGATATAACCCAATTAATATATTGACTGTAACTATAAAATCAAAACAAAACTCACCAAAACCACAAAAAGAATTTGAGTATTTTTCAGGAAAAAAAGTAAATGCCACAACATAGCATCAAAAGTATTTTAACACACACTACAGTACTTTTAGTTTTATACACTGTCCCAACCCAACAAACCCTAACCTTATATTATTATTATTATTATTATTATTATTAGCACCACGTCTTACTACCCATTCGGGTTATACACACGCTAATGTGTAATGGTAGGGTGATTGTGAGATGAAATGGAGGACCTACAGTTTAATGTGAAATCCGAACCACGGCGGAGGCCTGGCATTCCTCACATTCACCCTAACCTTATAATTATGTCAACAAGTTTTTCTGGAAATATAGAGCACTAAACTACTTTGGGATGAACACATCAGTTTAATTCGTGGTCTTATTAGATTCATATTTTATTAACTTACTCCTGTTCCTTATCATAAAAAAGAATTTAAGAAAACTTAATGAGTTTATTTTAACATTTTTACCGCTTTCAACTTGATAAAAAAATGTATTTATCGGCACATGAAAGGTTATCTTGTCCGGTCGAGATAGTTTTAATTGTAAACATATTCATAATCATGCACAACTTAAAATTTCCTAAACCAGTGATGTATATTTAATAGTTTAGAAGTTCCCAACTGTGAATGAGGGAACGACACAACAAATAAGACCCTACTTTTGTTTGTATTATTCAGGCAATTTTTTTAAAAAAGATTACGTACAATTTTCTTGCAGTATTGATTTTATTGGAAACTTGCTACTCTTGTTGTGTGTATTACTGATAAAAAGTAGCCTAATTAATTTACTTTCATATATGACAAAGAAAAGGTGTTAAGAATCCTGACCTCTTCCTATCATCCCCATTTATTTTACTCTTATTGTTATCAATTTTATGATTGGTTTGATGCAGCTATCTGTTTTTGCCTAAATCCTGGACCAAACTTTTCCCATCCTTGTAATTCTTGAAGATCTTAACTTTCAGCACAAACAGCAATATCATCATCAAAATGAAGTGTTTTGAAAAGCTCTCGTATTCAAATTCCACACACAATTTATTTTACCTCCGTTAGCGTTTCTACATAAGTGAAGATCATCAGAGATGAGTTGCATCCATTTACCACACCTTTTATTTAAGTTCCCTCGTCATGCTCGACAAGTCTTATTGTTGCCAAATGATTTTTGTGTACGTTTTAAGGCCCCGACACAGACTCTGTATCTGTAGGTCCGTAAGAAATTGATGCCACAACTATCAGATTGCTCTGGCTACAAATTCCTTAACCGTAAGCTCTAACTCCGTAGAAGTTGCCCAACTTTAACTTTATACGAACTAATTTATAGGGACTACCAATCACAGCCGAGTAAATATGTGCATTCACATTGAAATAAAAGAACGAATGGCAGTGAGAGGATTCGTCGCTATGGAAACATCTACAAAATGAAAAGATGGCTACACGTGGAGCTATTTCAGAAACATTTTTCTAAAAATCTCAACCCCCCCTGGGAAGAGAGGCTTCTAGGAAAATGTTTTCTGAGAAATAATGGCTTTGCTTTTGTAGGTTCAACACCCCTATTATTAAAAATATTAAAAGTGATTGGTTTGTTTTCATCCAAAAAACTAGTACAACCATTTGGCATTTTCAGGTTATTTCAAACATTTATTTTAAGTTTGATCATTAAAATCGAGTTATAAATATATTTCTTGTGACTGTACTTAACCTACATTTTAATATATACTGGAAGTTTTCTTGACAAAGTGATTTTAGTTTTCTTTAGTTCTTATATTATGATCAGCTGTTTAACGCTCGCTCATTTCTGTAGACGAATCTTTTGATTGGACCAAGTTTCTTACTATCTCATTGGTAGAAACAGTCACACGATTACAGATATTGACTCTGTAATCGCAAGTAGAATTCCTTATGGACCAGGAACACGAAGTAGAGACTACGGACCTAAGGATATAGTTTAAGTGTCGGGGCCTGTAGGAATATATTTTTCTTAGGTTGTTGGACTTGATCTCAAGTTTTCTCAAAATTTTAAATAATTCATTCGATTCGACATTATCAAATAGTTTTTCGATATTCACAAATGCAATGTTTATAAAATGGTGTTTAGTAACAAATGGGTTTAGGCCTATTGTGTCACGAACAGTGTCTCTTAACACCAAGCTGTAACAGGCCACTATTCTTAGTAACAGGAAATGTTTAATATAGAGTGAATGGTTATGGTTATCGCATGTGAAACAGGCTTCAATGTCAAATGCTAGCCTATCTACAACAATTTATGAGTAGCTCCGAATGCTAATAGTTTTGTTTTATTATAATCTCTATTTTTATCATATTCTGTACTTATATTCCTAGCTTTATTTAAAAAGTATTTTTTATCAATTATAAATTTAAGTACAGCCTAAATATCAAGTGCAGTGTTATGGAAATAATGTTACAACTACTAACCTCCGCCCTGCATCATTTTGTAAAACTTGGACTCTATATGGAGTTGTGGATGCCGCGTTTTGATACATTCTAGTTTTATTGCGACTTCTTCGCCAGTAGAAATGTTGGTTCCTGCAACAAACCACTTGCTCAGTCAACTTTTACATAATAGTGTTTCCGTTTGTTTTTTGTACTCAAGTTATTGTTTTTGTTTAGTGGATAAAGGGAGTTATAGTTACCTAGGTATATGTCACCAAAAGATCCACTGCCTATTTTGCGGCCTAGTCTGTACTTATTTCCCACTCGGAGCTCCATTACTGCAAATATACGCAAGACATTACAGGACAATGGAAACATAAACAGCTCCTATTGTGGCAGCCATGTTTGAAATTATCATCTAGGAACGTAATGAACGGAGATTTATGTATATAAACGATTTACGTAAATACCTGGGGCCCGGGTAAAAAATAGTGATCACAGACGAAACGGCCGTCCTTTTTACTCTCTAGAGCTTCATCAAGAACACAAAATATAGATCCATAAGCTAGGATTATTTAGATTTTTCATAATATTTTACACCAAAATATTTCTGACACAGAGGCGATACCGGATGTTACTTCATCTTTCTTCCGTAAATAAAACTTAGCGCTACTGTCACGATTCATAAACACGTGACTAGCGATCAGCTGTGGTGGGACGTTTAAATAATATTTTAATAAAGAACATTGCTAATTCTAATAATTACTTAAAACCTTTCATAAAACAATGTTAAATTATATCGAACAAAATGAAACAATAGCATATAGATTTTGTTCAATTAATTGTATTTTCTTTGAATAACATTTTACTGTAAAATAAATAGGTACTTGGCACATTTGATCAAATTTACACTGGTTATTTTTAAAAAAAAACCTTCATAAGCTTTCTCACTTGGATTTTTTTATTGTGAGTTAAATAATATGTCGACAAATATATGACAGCTTTAACAAGAAACATAAAATGTGATAACCCAAAGGCAACTGAAAGAAGAATTTTTTTTAATTACTCTTAAAACCAACAATACTAATTTCTGATGATAATAGTAGTTTCCTATATGTAACAATGACCACACTATCTAAGACTTTCGTATTATATTGCTCTTGTTAGAAAGTGCATAGATAAAGGATATGAGAAAGTGATTGGCAGAGCCATAAAGGGCTTTTTTCACTGTTGTTTTGTCAACATGTGTGTGCATTTACTACAAGTGCCCATATTTCCTATATGACTTCAAATAAGCTGTTTACAACCCTTGGCTCAGTAGACAGACAGGAAAAACAACCACTGTGGTTTGCGTAAAGGTTTTAACTGTACATAGTTTGTGTTTATCCAGAATTAATTGAAATTAGCGTTTGGTACAGATTCATACCAATTAATTAAAAGCACAGACTCTTAAATTATCTAATTTTAACTATATTATTTCAGTGTTTTTGTTTTTTGATAAGGAATACGTCTGAAAATGTAAAACCAAGTGCAATTTTTCTTTGAAAAAGTGTATAGTCTACTCCCCAGACCATTGTTTCCGCCATCTCAAGGATCAGGCTCATAACATACTAGATAATTAGTGACAAAACGACCAAGGTTTGAATCTTAGCCGAGTATATTTTCTTATAATTTCTCTAAATTACTCTTCTCATAAATACTCTTTGTTCTAAGTTGTTGATAACCCTTCTGATGTGCGCTGAATATACATGTCAAAACCATTTAGACTGGTTTGTCAGTGTTGGGGTTCGAATCCCACTCAAGAGTACTGAGGGTGGTTTTTCCTAAATGGTATTCCACTAACACTCCATGCAAATGTGGGTCTTTTACCATTAAATTTAATCTTCTTCATCCTTGCCACAATGGAATAATGGATATAGGTCTACAGATTGTAACGTTAACATGTGGGAACCATTTCAGCTGGGGACACTCCCAACACAAAAATAACGAGAAAAGTTAATACGATCATGTGTCCCATTAGACATTGTTTCCGAGTTATGGTCGTGTTTGTTCATTAGATTTTTATTTGTGGGGCCACTTGAAACCAATTGTTTATTCTACACCCAGTGCCATATTATTAAAATAGGCCATCACTGAATCTGATAAACACCTGATATTTTTTAAAGAGTGCGGCATTCTAGGATACGACTGCAGGCCTTTATTTTAGGTCGAAGGTGTCCATTTTAAGCTCTTCCTGTGATGCTAAGCAGTTCCACACTACTGGAGTACAAACACATTTATATCTCGGAAATAAGGTCACATGGGACACATGTTTAGATGGACTTGTTTTATTTGCTCTTACCCGCCTCGGTGGCGTAGTTGGCTAACGCGCTTGTCGTGTTGAGGCTCGACTGCTGAGGACGGGGAGATCGAGGTTCGAATCTCGGTCGGATGAACTGGGGGTGGTTTTTCCTAAATAGTTTTCCACTCTCCCTCCACGCAAATGCGGGTTCACTTACTCTAATTCAACCTTCCCAATTCCTAATCCATTCAAGTAATTAGTACTTAAAGCGTATAACCCGAACGGGTAGTAAGACACGGTGCCAAATATTATTATTATTTGCTCTTATCTAGTGTTGAAATGGGTCCCACATCTTATGGTACAGCCTGTATATGTGTACAGCCCAAAGCAAGGAAACTTGGTGAGTAAAAAAAAAGTTAGCCTGTTTTAACATAAAAAATAATTAAAAAAAATTGTTTTTATATTCAAACTTATCTTTCTATGATGGCTTACTTCTCTATTAGTTTGACAGAATTTTCATACACTTTCCAAACACAGTCAAACCTGGATAGGTGAGAAAAAAACTATAAGTGAGACTAATTGCCAGGCCCCGTCATTTTCACCTCTAAAAACCTCTTTAAGTGAGAGTCGTTTTTCACGTCAAGACCTCTATAAGCAAGTGTGTCTTCCAGGAAATTAAATGCTATTTTGCATGTTTTGACAGGTCACACAAACACGAGCGTGGTTTTTTTGTTTCTCTGCTAGGGGTCAGGCCTGCATTAGTAAACAAAGATGAATTAGTTGATAAGTGTTGATCGCTGAGGGAGGTGCGCGTTGCATCTTCAGGATGTCTAAGCAAAAAATTAAAAGTGTTTTCGTTGAGTGATAAACCTTAACATTGTGAGTGTGTTTGAGGGTGAGAAGTAGATACTAAGCGAGTTTGGCTTGCCGGAGTCCATCTTTTATATGATCATAAAAGACAAATATTCCATAAAGTCGCAGTGTTCCAAGGTACACAGCAATATTGAGAGGAACCAAGCTGTTGAATTTCCTGACGTTTAAAAGTGCCTTGTGAAATGGATCAAACAAACCCTAAATAAAAAAAAAACATTCCCGGAGATGGACCTTTGTTAAAAGGAAAAACTCAAGACTTTGCGCCAAAACTGAGAATACAGAACTTTCAAGCTATCAATGGCTGGTTAGAGGGTTTTAAAAAACGTAATGACTTTAATTTTCAAGAAAGCGACCGAGGAAAGCAAATCTGTGGATTAAGGTGTGTGTAATCAGTGGACTGAAGATGTCAACTCTTTTGGAAGGGTATGATCAAAATAACGCATACAATGCCAACAGGACTGGTTTGTTTTTCAAGTGCCTTCCGGATAAAACCTTTACATTTAAAGGAGAAGAGTGCCACAGAGGGTTTGAATCTGTGATCATTTTTGTTAGAGAGAGCTAGAAAGATAATATTTAATTACGTTAAATGTTTTGTGTGTACACTTTAGTATCTTTTTGGTCAAATGACCTTTCTTTCAAAACATAAATTACTTGTAACCTTTTTTTTTTTTGTTCTTTAAATAAACTATTATTTACTATTTTATATCGGCCTAATTGTTTGTTCTGTTATTTAATGTTAACTTTTATGCATGATTTATAACCTTTCCTTAATGCCGAAACGGTGCAGGCACAAACATCACCTTAATGTCTTACTCAAAATATGGATTTTAAATTAAATAATTCACTGTTTCTTTGATGGTTCTAAAGGTTTTCCATTTTAGTGGATCATTTTCAGGGGGAAGGGGAGGGGGAGGGGTGAAAGCGTGTTCCCCTGTTCCACAGCCATTTTATACCACACTCTTTTACAAACTATTTAATATAGCTTATACATTGACTGGCCCTTGATAGAAAAACCAGTAAAATATTTACATATTCTTGCACTTGCCTGCCATCTTGTAGTAACAAGTTTGTACTTGATGAAGAGGCTCTTGAATGGAATTGAAAGCGAATGATAACTGATCCAGTCATGAACATTGTGAGGTTAAATAAAACCCACTACTTCTCAAACAGGCAATTTTAATTACAAATGATTTAAGTTTTTACAAATTCACATTATGGTATAATAAATAAGATTGCACAACATAAAATACATAATAGTTACTATTTGAAGGTATTAAGTTTGTGGTCCACAAACCCAATCTGACTAGAATCAATAAAAAAAAGAATACAGCAAACTCTTTTGAATTTCAGTGCAGAAACAACACGGTAATGGCTCGTGAGATAAAAGAAATATTCAAGACCAGAGATTTATCGAATCTGAATCCTTATCTACCTACGACTCCTGAATCCCAAATCTGAATAATAAAAAAACCCATTATAAACAGAAGATGTTAATTAAATTTCCCCCCTTCAATTCAGATTTTGTATGCATTAATTCTTTAGTCGCGCTAAAAGAAAAAAAATAGAAATTGTAACTAAATTTCAACATTTCTAATGTGAATCCACTTCAATCAAGTGGTAAATTATACGCTTCGGTGGCCGCACTTCCTCTAAAATTCAACCTTTCTCATCACTAACACATTAGTGTAGCCTGAACAAGTAGTGAGACATACTGTTAAAAAAAAAGTAGTAAATTAATGCTCAACTGGTGCTCTATTGTTAGGTGTGTCCTAAAATTCCAATGGGCTAAGCCCCTAATAAGCATAAAAATAGAGCTAATATAAATCATATTCAAATCTGTTTTTTTATAAATTTTTAATAACCTACTACAGTTAAGTCTAGTAATTTTTTTTTTCAAATCATCAAAACCATTCTTACTGACTGAGCCGTCCTTCCGTTACGAGTCGAGTTCTAAACCCAATACCTCAAGAGTTTTAAGAGGGAGGTTCTCGACCCGAGCCCAAACAGATGCCCCTTGTGCCCTTGTACTCTCTAACCCCCCCAACAATGACACTTATGTCTGATTATCTTGAGTAATTTTGTGCCATTGGTGTGCCAAAAAGAAGAAACAATGACATTTATGTCTGATTATCTTGAGTA
>CABFVX010002861.1:65338-101672 GCA_902151425.1 Timema shepardi | reverse complement strand
TATTGTTTACAAGAATGAACAAATAATCATGAACAACTTTGCTTTGTGTTTTAAATATGTACAAGATATGGAAACCATTAATTGATCTCATATTACCTTTCACAACAAATAAACCAATAGTAGTGAATAGATTTGGAATTATCTAAAATAATAATAGTTTTTAGTAGGTGTTCGGTCTTAAGATAGGTCAATTCCTTTTGTCAGCAAATAGAGAACGCCAATGTGCCATGTCCTTTGCCTCCTCTTTCAGCTTGAAGAATTTTCTTCTTTTCTTTAAGTCATCTAATATTTGAATCCTTCTCCTATCTAAGCTCCTTTTCCCCTCAATCTTGCATTCTATGATGTAGTGCAAAATATAGTTTGTTCCAAGGATGTGTCCGATCAAATTGTTTTGCACCAAAGAATCACATCCAAAATGGCTCTCTTCCCATCCATTCTTCTTAGGACTTTATGTGTAGCCTAATCTTCTCATATCTTCTCCAGCATCAAAATTCAAAGCTCTCCAAGTAATTATTTTCCATCTTCATAAGAATCCAAGATTCTGCTCCATACAATACACTGCTCCAAATGAAGCATTTCATCAGTTTCTTTCTTGGTTCCAAATTTGACTTGCTATTAAGCAATAACTTCTTGTTGAAAGCTTTCTTGGTCGCTACAATGCTTGACCTAATTTCATGGATGCAATAGGCATCCTTAGTCACCATACTTCCCAGGTATTTGAAATGCTCAATGCTTTCCAACTCCTGATTTCCAATATTTATTTTCAACAGCTCTTGATTATTTGAAATACCCATTAGTTTTGACTTCTCAGTGTTGAGCTACATGCCATATTTTCTCCCAGTTTTGACCAGCTGGTTCATCATTTCCTGCAACTCTTCATTTGTAGCCAGCAATGCTAAAATAATACACTATAGTATTTATAGAATGTTACTTATATTTGAGAAATAATCCCTATAGCTAGAGGGGTGAATTTGTAGAAGTTATACCCCTTCATATAAAGTGAAGTGGAGTATCAGTAAATTTAGCCTTCCTTAGTTCTCCAAAGTACTCCACCGCCCATTTAATACAAATATTAGAGCAAATATTAGGGCTGGCAAAACCTTTTTTATCACAGGTGTCAAATAAGTTGATTATCTTCATAGAATGTCTGCGATAGGACTTTTGATTAGTGAAATGGATTATTGGAGACGTTCATATTCTTATTACCTCTTTAATTGATACTATAATTATTATTTAGTATATTATTTTTGTTAACGTAAAATTACAAAGAAATAAAACACAATGCTTAAAAGCATTTTGAAGACATCTATTTAGGTGATTCTTCTAATGTTTTAAAAATTACATCATATTCATAACTATTACTTAATATGAGACCAATATAATTACTTTTTGAAAATACTAAATGGCAAATGTGACCTACCCCATCATTATCCCACACAAATAACACAAAGAGGTAAGCACAAGCATTATAAATTTATTTTGTAAATAACATGATACAGCTCAATGAGGGAGAGGCATATAAGAGTTAAAGCGTTAAGCAAGGACATAAGCCAGATGGGCTACAAGAGAAAAGGGTTACCGCCAAGGCCAGATGGGCACTAAAATAATAACAAACAACAGACGGCCCCTTATTCTTAGACGTCCCAGAATGGTGTCATCAGGGAATGGCAATAAAAATCAAATAAATTGGTCTCCTGTTACACAATAATAAATGTCTGTCAACATCGTGGACAGAGAGCCAACACATGCCCAAAATCAAAAACGTTAGGTGAGTCAAGAGCTCAAGTACCTAACCTAAACAATGATAGAGGCATTAATATAATATTTGACAAAATATAAAGTCCAAGGTCAAGTAAGAATACCTAAATGTTTTAATAACAAACGGAGTACCCTCCGTGGATATAAGTACTGGGTGGCCCGCGGCCCCACATTTAATAACCATATAAATATAGACACCAGCAAAGAAACAACAATAAACTATCCTAACTTTAACATCCAACAAAGTGTCCGTACAAGAATTAATTTCTCTGCCGGCTCGCGGCCCCACATTTAACCAACCTTGGAAGGAAAACAAGGCGGTAAATACAAACTATTTCTACCCTTCTAAAAAGTCCTGATGGCAAAGAATTAAAGTTAACATAACATATCTTTCCCAGGTTAGTTATACCAAATCACAAAACTTTCCGTGATGTGGAAATTAAAGATACAAAAAATATTAATGGAGACAAAGTTTTCCCCAAATAAACATTGCCTTATGGGCCAGGACCAACATATCTGATTGTCGCAATAAATATTAATCGTAGATATATAAATATAATACTGAAGTCCGAGAAATTGAATTTTGAAAGATAGAAATTTTACAGCCAAAATGAATTTAGAAAAGAGCGACGAGCCTACATAATAGTTAGGCTATTTAGCTTGTTATCCCACCAGAGTGTAGTGTGCAACACTACTCTGGACTCCGGCCATTATATACCCTACAGTAATTATGTGTTCTCAGTGTGCGGAGTAAAAGGAGGGGGGGGGGNGGGGGGGGGGGGGGTGTTCGAGAACAATCTAGAGAGCCTACGAGCATTGGTCACAAGCACAAATACAGTCCATAGAAGTTTTAGAATGCGCCTGCAGCAAGCCTCGAACTCCGGCTCAGTTGAATGTAGATTTTGTAGTGGAGTGCATCTCGGGTTTATTGTAGACGAGTCGGAACGAGTCAACTGGGGCTGGCTTGGTGAGTGATACAACTTATTCTATGTCATGTTGTAACAAGGTTACACAAATAATAAGTTATTGAGAAATAATATTTATTTATTCTATTTTTTAACTATGCTATAGTTGTGTTGAAAATGTATTCTGGACACTTCATAATAATATAGCAAGATTGGTTAGACCAAAACACCACTTTGGAATTAGTGAATATCCCATGCCAAGGAATCTCCTATCATGGAACTTTGGGAATGTATGTCCTGTACTAGGATAAGTTTATAATGTTATATCACTACTACCACCACCTATGCACCTCCTACTTTCCAGTATTTTTCCAAGCAACACGTCTTACTACCTACTTGGGTTATACACTAATGTACTAATCTAGCTAATGAGTTAGGGATGAGGAAGGATGAATTTAGAGTAATTGTACTCACATTTGTGTGGAGAGAGTGTGAGAAACCATTTAGGAAAAATTGCCCTCAGTACACCCAACTGAGATCGAACCATGATCTCTCCATTGCCCCTGGGAACATGCGGCCACCGAAGGGGGCTACTTACTTTCCAGTTGTTCAGTAAGTTTGACCTAATGTGAGGGATTGGGTTCGGAAACTGCAATAGCCAGTTGTTCTGAGCCTCAGTCCATCCTTATAAAATATGAAAAAGTTTAATTGAAGGAAGAAAACATCAGCTGCTCAGCTGGTTGAACTAGTCCATTTGTATGGTGACATAGACTTTATTACTCTTTTATATAAATTATAATTATAACTTGAAAATATGTGAAACTAAATAGTATATATTGGTGTAGAAACATAATGGGAGGGGAAAAAAAGACCATCACATTTCACCAAGCATATATGATATAATACACACTGTTATAGAAACATTACTTGTTCTGTGAGTTTTAACTTCCCTTTTCCAAAAGCTCTAGTTAAAAACAATTTAAGACTTGGAAAATTAAGATTTTATAAGACATTCTTTCAAATAAGAGTTGTTTAATTCTAAGGGTCATCAAACTTTGGAATTATCATTTATTTTACATCTTAAAAAGTTACGGATATTTGATAAAGTGTTCTTATTTAAAGTAGGCCTACCTTCAAGGTTATTTTCATGGAAAAATAAGATGCACCATTTAGTTGGAAGGATTAAACAGTGCCTAAATACAAACTATAATAGAAATAGTACAACATTTTTGACAAATTTAATTTTTTCTCTCTTCACCCTTAAGATTCGGATGGGCATCTCGAGGTTTTGAAAATCTTTCTTCCAAGTAGTATTAGATATTATCACCTCACTAAAGGTGTGCCACTGTAGCTATGGCAGTCACCTCACCGACCCCTCTCAACACTTCTATACTTCCCCCCTTTCAAAGTGTCCTTACATTCCACAGTTAATACTCTAATCCTTTCAACCTTGTTGCTTGCTACACAACAAAAGACAAGCTGTCACCGATGTACTCTCCAAGGCCTTATGCCGAGTTTTGAACCACAATCTAGATGTTTTATAGAATGACATCCAAAGTCAAAGTACAAGGGCTCGAATCCCTGTCAAAGTACCATTTTTCTTAAGTTACCTTAGGAAATCGATATTTACCATCAATTGTGACATTTTTATTTAGTTTACCTATAAATGTAGGAATATATTAAAAAAATATTTTCTTTCCTATATTTAAAAAAATATAGCCATTTCGTGTTTTTTTTAGTGACATAGTTTTTATAGTCACTAATTCCACAAACTATTTAAATACATGGTATGAGGTAAGAATTAAAATAAGTGCACCACAATTTGTTTGTACAGAAGATAGAAAAACCAAAGCGAAAACCACACTTTGTTCTAAATGATAGGCTGGTGAAAATTGGAAATATCTTTAAAAAAATAATTAATGAGTCAAAAAAGATAGCCAAAGTTGGTGAAAAATTGTAATTTTTTAAATGTTATTTCAATTGAATAGAATGTACACAATATACACCTACTTTACTTTACAAATAGGCCTTACTGTTAACTTTTTCTTAACACCATACTAACATTATATTCTAAGATCTAAAAAAAAAAAATCTGAATTAAATAAAACTTGGTAAGCCGCATTTCCATTTAAAATCATTAATTTATTTAATATAATATTATGATAAACCATCTTGAACTAAGTTTTTTTCTTTTTTATTGTTTCATTCAGCACACAGGATATTAACAACTTAATCTGATTGGGTAGAGATGAGGAAGGTAGCTAAGAAGAAAACCGTTAAATGTATGTATGCATATATATATACATTAGCGGAAAAACCATCTGCAGTTCACGCAGACAATATTAGAACCTCGACCTCCCCATCAAAGTCGATCAAACCAACAGCAAGCAATGGCTAGAATACCGCTGCAGGCAACTAAACTTTGTAAACCAATATTTACTTTCTCTCTACACCTCGGAGTGAGAATATTGTGATTGTCAAAAATTTGAAGTCAAGATTTTGATAAATATCGATGTTTTATGACCCCCTTAAACCAAAAAAAGTTGTTTTCGTAATGCCTTCTGTCTGACTGTTTGTACCTCTTGCTGGAGCCAAAACCACTTTCCCAATTGGGCTAAAACTTTGTATCCAGGGTTTTCATAAGGTCTCCCAGAGGCGTTTTCGGAATTAAATATCTAACCCTAAATTTAAGGGTAGTTTATTGAAAGACAAAAAGAGAACCAATCTATTTTCTTAAAATTTGTTATACGATTTTGATCAAATTTTATATCTAATCACTATTTATCATTATAAACACAGTGGAGATTTTAATTTTCTCATGAACATGACTTTGAGGGTACTTTACATAGGGCAGATTTTAAAATTTTCATAATTTTCCCGAAACTAATTGAGATATGTAATCACTTATCAATGCAAAGTTGTAGTACTATTAAAGATAAAAAAATATATTTGAAATTTATTTTTATAACACCAATAAGTTCTGAGATATAAACAAACATATATTAAATTTTTAATACAGATCTTTGAAAATTAATTTGATGCTTATGTTCCATGGTGAGCCAAGATGTTTCTTTTTTCTCAATTTTTGGGAAGTGTGTTCCTAGTTCTTAATGCCATAGAGTAAATAACAGTGTGTATTATTTCATTTATGATTTTTGGTTTAGTGTTTCTACAACACAACTAGAACATGACTTTGAGGGTACTTTACATAGGGCAGATTTTAAAATTTTAATAATTTTCCCGAAACTAATTGAGATACGTAATCACTTATCATTGCAAAGTTGTAGTACTATTAAAGATAAAAAAAATATATTTGAAATTTATTTTTATAACACCAATAAGTTCTGAGATATAAACAAACATATCGTCACCCGAGAATGCAAGTGTTCTATGTCCAATTTTTCACTTTTGTGTAAAAGAGCATTGAAGTTTGACCTTGTGTATAAAACCAATGTTACTAGAAGACAACTCGAGCTTGTATCTTCTTAAGTAATTATTTAATAGTCTCAATTTCACCACAGGTGGATCATATGCATTCTAAATAAACGTATACACCAAATATCTCAAATTTAACCATTTTGGAGATAGAACACTTGCATTCTCGGGTGACGATATATTAACTTTTTAATACAGATCTTTGAAAATTAATTTGATGCTTATGTTCTATGGTGAACCAAGATGTTTCTTTTTTATCAATTTTTGGGAAGTGTGTTCCTAGTTCTTAATGCCATAGAGTAAATAACAGTGTGTATTATTTCATTTATGATTTTTGGTGTAGTGTTTCTACAACACAACTAGAGGTACAACGTGTACAATAAGATCGATAAATTTTGTACCCTTTTTATTAACAACCTGTATAATATGCATGTGTGTGTGTGTGTGTGTGTGTGGGTGTGTGTGTGTGTGTGTGTGCGTGTGTGTGTGTGTGTGTGTGTCGGTGTGTCGGTGACTGGAAAAAAGTTAAAACGATAAAAGCACACATAAAAATTCCACACAGAAAAAAACCCGTTGTCATAAATACTCAGAGCAAAAAAAAGCTCACACAGAAAAATATCCACATGGAGAAATGTGCACAAAGATAAATGCCCACACGAAAAATTGCTCATATGATAAATGCTCACATTTAAAAATTCCCATACAAAAAAAAAAATATAAATCAAGGTTAATTTTTAATGGAATGAAAGTTTGATTGGGGTTTTGCGTTACTAACTTTTTAGTTTCCACTTGTAAAGTGCGCATTTGATTTATTCTTGTGCATTTATAGAGTTTGCATTAACTTTTTTGGGTCTTTTTGTTAATTTAAAGTAATTTTTTGAAATTTTTAGTGTAATTTTATGGATACTTTTTTGACATATATTAGGTCATCAAAATCCTGGCCCTGGTAAAACAACATAACCAATGTATACAGTCAGTGCTTAAGGTACAAATAAAATACAAAAATATATCAAAATCAAGTTATATTTAATGGTTATTATACATTTAAGTTGGATCTACATGCTGGTGTAGTTTAATAAGTAGAATACTTATTACATAACATAAAGATTATTACTCTAAAAAATTTAAACTGGAAGTCGACATTTTAATACGAAATGATGACCCTTGGTGACCTAATATCAATATTTTTACTTTCTCGCTATCTTACAGGTATTGTGATTATAAAAAAAAATTGAACTCAAGATTTTGATGAATGTCAACATTTCAAGATCCTCCGAATCCAAAAAACTTGTTTTCGCAACGCCGTCTGTCTGTTCATCTGTCTGTTAGTCTGTACCTCGGGCTAGAGCCTAAACTATTTTACCGATTGGGCTAAGACTCAATATCTATGATTACCCTGAGTAAATTTTGGAATTGGATATTTAACCCTAAAATTAAGGGTAGTTTCCTTAAGGGCGGAAAGAGAAAAAAATAGATTTTATCACAATTGGCTTTAAAGATTTTGATTAAATTTCATTTCTAAACTTTGATCAATATTACAAACTAAATGGATAGCCTCAATTTTTTGTCAAAATTACTATAAGGATTCCAGTCGGATGCATAAATTCTAATTGAGAAAAATTCCATGTTCTCAGAATCGGCTCTAACGATTTTGATTAAAGTTTGCACCTAGGCGTTGAATAAGATTTTAAACTAAATTGACTTTTTCATTTTCCCATGAAAATGACTTTTAGGGTTCTTAACAGAAGCAATCCGCAACTATTTGAGAAACTAAATTACTTATTACTGTACAATTTAAGTACTATTAAAAGTAATAAATTTTGATTTGAAATATATTTTTATAAAACCAATAGTTTCTGATATATTGGCAAATATATCAATATAATTTTGTGAGTTTTAGTTGTGAAGAGATACTTAAGTTCAAACGCAATAATTTTCTAATACCATAGAATAAGCAAATAAGTAAGTCTCAGAAGAAGTTTATGTTTTTCCTTTAAACTTTTAGGTTAAGTGTTTGTACAGCACAAGGGTGAATCCAGGATTTTCGTGAGGGCGGGAGGGACATGGGTGCTCCCATCAGGATCAAGTCGGGGGGTGGGAGCTTCAAGAAATATTGACATAAAAATACTTAAAACTTTGAGAAGAAATCTTTGAGTATTTTTCAGTGTAATGCTAAACTTGAGAATAATTCTCTAATGAAGGGTATAACACGAAATTTGCGATTAGTATTGGCATTTATTAAAAGCAAATAATAAGAACATATTTATTGATTATTTGGAGGAAAATAAGTTTAAACATAACAATTAATATGTTATGTGTGTGGTATTACTCAAATATTTTGTTTAAAGCATGTTATTTAAAAATATATTATTTTAAAGATATTTATTTAGTATAAATCATTGAAATAGTAATAATGAAAATGATAAAAAAAAAATTAAACCCAAACAATGTTTGTGCAACAAGGTGAAATGTACATAACTTAAATTTAGGTAGTTTCATTAATGCCCATTTTCACCATTTTAATACTTAATGTGATTGTTATAAATAATAATTAATGTATATTAATCATTTAATAATATTACCAATAACAATTAAAAAAATGAAATCTGGTTAGTGAGATAGTACTACGTGGCAATAAGACTAGCAGTACCTTTAACATTAATTTAATTGGTTTAATTTCTTAAAGGGAGGCACGCTTCCACTCTGCTCCACTCCTGGATCCACCACTGTTACAACACATATTTATCTCTCTCATTTTATACGTAATATTCAATAATTACCTATTTTATTGGTCAAAATTAATAAGATGTGCATCCCATAATAAATTGTTGAACATTTTAAACGGAAGTCAAAATTTAATACATCAAAATTTTAATACAAAGTTTTGACCCTTGCATACCCAATATTGATATTTTTTTATTGGTCCAGATGTACAAATGAAGACGTTAGTTCTTTAGATATAAAATTATAATATTTATAACGGCAAGTAAAAAAAAATTGTAATTATAGCACAATTTGTTCACGGGTTTGCTTGTGTATATTATATTATGCATTTTGAGTAAATATCTACATTTTTAAACACTAGAGCAAGAAAGTCTGTGCAGAGTTCTATACCATTTATTTTTGTAGTGACATACATACCACAAATACCATTTTGGAACAGCCGCTTTTAAAATATTTCGAATTTTCTAAAATTACTCATCAGTATATGGCCCTTCAAATAATTTCTATCCAAAAACCAAATATAAGGTGTTATCTCACTTATTTGGGAGGTCAAAAATAGTCTATACATCAATTTCAATCAAAATAGATAAAGCCATTTTCAAAATTGGAATTCAAAAAAAGCACACATCACCCTTAATTTGAGGGCTAGGGCGAAAATGACAACAACAATAAATCCGGAGGTATAAACTTGTAAAAATTTAATATCAAGTTTGAGCACATACATAGACAGACAGACATAAAGACTGACAGAATTGTAAAATGCAGGTTCTTTTTCTTGTTTAAAATTTTTATTTCAATTTCAATTTTTTCACGATTACAATACTTTCTCTTTTGATGAGAAAGTAAAAATGAATGAGGGCATTTGTCTCTAAGGACATTTTTCCATGTGTGCACTATTAGTGTGAGTTTTTTTTTTTTCTGTGAGCTATTTTTCGTGTGAATTTTTCGCTTGGACATTTTTCATGTGGGCATTTTTCCTGGTAACATTTATGGCTGTGGGGTTTTTTCTGTGCGGCATTTTCGTGTGCGCCTCTTTTACTTGCGCTTTTTTCCTAGAATCGTGTGTATCATTTCTTTAAAAAAAAATGAAGCCTTAAACTAAAATAATGTAAATTTTCAGGAGACAGAAATAATAGCTTTGACACACATGCCTGAACTCTCTTCAAGAAAATTTCTGGATGCAACACTGAATCTCAATATCTTCCAAATTAATCCTGCTATAAATATGAAAATGTCTTGTTCGTCTATAAAACACGAATAAAACTATTTAGATAAAGCATCCCTCTTTACAAAACCGTTGTTATACAAATAGGTTATATCTAATCTAATTATTTATAGACTAAACAGAACCAAGCCTACACTACAAAAAAAACTTTTAACAAAGATTGTGCAAATACATCACAGAGAATATTTGCACTAGCCTAAGTTTGAAAGTGACAGACAATAATTAGTGTCAAGTCAAGGGTTCTACCTGAAAAGGATATAAATGGGGAGAGGGAAAGAGGAGAAGCGGGGCTTACATATAAGACAAAAAGATAGATAATGCCATAAGGGGGCTAGGTGCTGACGATGACAAACCTATCTAGCAGGAAACTACTGAACTTTTTCAACAGTTAAAAAAAAGACATGATTTAATTTGAAAATATCAAATTTTCTAAAAATTATTGTACTATAAATATTCGTCGTGTATGATAGAACTTTATCTTATTCTCTATAATAATATGATAACTTCAAGACTATATTATTGTATTTCATGTTTTATTTAATCTTCATTCAATTGAAATTATTTCTTATTGTAAAAACATAAACATTAACTTGTAACTTCTTTATTAATATCGTTCACCTTAAATTTACAAGTTAAATATATTACAAAAAACCGTTTGTAGTTATTATGCATAGTTTCTGAGAAATAGGTTGTACAATATTATAGTTCTTATAAAGTAGGTGTCTATCTGAATCTTAAATAAACAACCCTTAATTTTAATGTTAGCTAGCCAAATCTAAGGGTGTTCAAAGGCAGTTTTTCCAGTTTAAAGCGAAGTTCAAGCGAATGTTTGAAAATATTTCCAAAGTCGATCAAAGTTCGAATAAAATAAAGTCCTTTAATAGTTTTGAAAACAAATATTTGTTAAAAATTTGTATTTAGCATTACAATACTCTATATATATTTAGTGTGGTTGTATTTTTAACAAAAACTATTTCAAATGAATTTGGATCCTCTCATTCTAAAAAAATATATTTTTGACTAAATTAAATTATTTTAAAAACTATGGTATATCTTTTTTTTTATTGATGCTTGAAAGATTATGTTAAGTTAGGTCAAGATAGTTTTCAAATAAACATATAAAATACTATATGCCAAAATACTTATTTTTACACACTTTAAATGTCTCCGATTGATGACCTGATGGTCTAGGGGTAAAGTGTCAGACTTCTATGCTGGGATCCGGGGTTCAATCCTCGAGCCTGGCACAGATTTGTCTGATTACCAAACCCTTCCTTCACCTCTGACAAGAAGTGTATTAATTATGACTTGTGAATGTGTGGAATGCCAGGCCTCCACCGTGGTTCGGATCCCACGTTAAGCTGTAGGTCCTCCATTTAATCTTACAATCACCCTACCATTAAACATTAGCATAAGTGTGTATAACTTGAATGGATAGTAAGACGTAGTGTAATAGTAGTAATAATAATAATAATAATAATAATGTTGCTGACACCAATGAAGGGTTTTGGCTGTGGAGTTCCTAATTATGACAACAAAAATTAAATTAATGACATAGAAAAGGTGTAAGGAATTCCACCCTCTTTGAGTACTATCCCAGTGAGATTCAATCAACACATTTAAATGAAATGTGAAAATACTGCAACACATGGTCAACAGGTCTAACAGCCTATCATAGGTTATTCATTTTGGTTTAATTATGGTTGAGCAATAAAAATATTTAGCCAATCACGTTTGGTATAACAAAAAAAAAATTGTTTGTTTTAAACCATTCTGGTATTGAAGAAAATGTTGCATTATATTATAAAACAAACACGTATTGAGTTGAGAGTCTTGTATTTTTTAAGGCATATATTGAACTGAGCAGTTTTCTTATTAAAAGTTGATGTAAAAAGCCTTCATATTTCCCTTTCACATTTATTTATTTCAGACATGTTTAAAGTTAAAGTTTAAAATATTGATAGATTAAGGCAAATAAGAATAATAAAAACCAAGCAATGAATCACAGGTATATGGGCGGCAGCAAATAATTAATGTGACAAAAAAAATTAATGTCAAATGTTGCCAATAAAGTATAAAATGTATGTATTGAATTTTACATTGAAATTTAGTTTAAAATAAGATAGCTAAACAATGAAAGAGATTTGGTTTACCGTTAAAGTTTAATATATATATATACGTTTAGCTGTTAAAAGTTTTGATTAGGGGCTAATCTTTACTAAATAACTAAGAAATTCCTATCAAAATCATTATAAAATATTTAAAAAAACAGACTGTAACCTTGTTACAACATGACATAGAAGAAGTTGTATCACTCACCAAGCCAGCCCCAGTTGACTCATCTACAATAAACCCGAGATGCACTCCACTACAAAATCCACATTCAACTGAGCCGGAGTTCGAGGCTCTCTGCTGGCCGTGTTGGGAGAGAGACTATTCCAAGTCAACAAACAGATAAGCGAACGTCGATCTGCGCGCGCTGCCAGGAGCATTCTAAAAACTTCTATGGACTGTATTTGTGCTTGTGACTATTGACCGTAGGCACTCTAGATTGTTCTCGAACATCCCCCCCGTCACTCTGCGCACTGAGAACACATAATTACCGCAGGGTATATAATGGTCGGAGTCCAGAGTAGTGTTACACATTACACTCTGGGCTTTCAAGGTAAATAGCCTAACTATTATGTTGGCTTGTCTCTGTTTTCTAAATTCATTTTGGCTTTAAAACTTCTATCTTTTAAAATTCAATTTATATATCTACGCCTAAGATTTATTGCGACGATCAGATATGTCAGTCCTTGTCCTTAAGGCAATGTTTACTTAATGAAAACTTGGTCTCCATTAATATTTTTTGTATCTTTAATTTCCGCAAATAGTTTATATTTACCGCCTTGTTTTCCTACCAAAGCTTGTTAAATTTGGTGCCGCGAGCCGGCGAAGAGATTAATTCTAGTATGGACACTTTATTGGATGTTAAAGTTATGATAGTTTATTGTTGTTTCTTTTCTGGTGTCTATTTTTATATGGTGATTAAATGTGGGGCCGTGGGCCACCCAGTACTTATATCCACAGAGGACGCTCCGTTTGTTATTACATCATTTAGGTATTCTTACTTAACCTTGGACTTTATATTATGTCAAGTATTATATTAATGTCGCTATCATCATTTAGGTTAGGTACTTGAGCTATTGACTCACCTAATGTTTTGAACTTTGAGCAGGGGTTGGCTCTCTGCCCATGTTGTTGATATACATTTATTATTGTGTAACATGAGACCAATTTGTTAGATCTTTAATGCCATTCTCTGATGACGCCATTTTGGAATGTCTAAGTATAAGGAGTCGCCTGGTGTTGGTTATTGTTGTAGTGCCCATCTGGCCTTGGCGGTGACCCTTGTGTCTTGTAGCCCATCTGGCTTATGGTTAACGCTATTACTCTTAAGCGCCTCTCCCTCATTGAGCTGTATCATGTTATTATGGAAATAAATTTATAACTCTCTTGTGCTTACCTCTGTGTCTCTGTGTGTTATTTGTGTGAGATAATGTTGGGGGTAGGTCACAAGACAGCCTTGAGAAAATCACTATTTTGGGTTCAGGGGGTCATAAAACGTTGACATATATCCAAATATTGAATTAGATTTTTTTGATGATCAGAATACTTTCTCTCTGAGGGGTGGCGAGAAAGTAAGAATCAACAAATATTTGTGGTATATTTATAACATATAAATATGACTTGTTAGTTGTAAGGTCTTCCTTTCTTTGGGAGTATTTACTATTAAGGAGATAAAATAATATAGAATAGTAAGTGAAGAAATTAAGTAATACATTAATATTTGTATTTTAATTACATGTGTTAATGGGCTCCGCATAACAAATAATGAAATGATTAAGTACACAGTAATGTATTCAGTGTGACTACAAGTATTATGAGGGAACAACCAAAATATGGATTTTACAATGAGGAAAAACATTTTTAATGTCACCAGTATCCAAAATAATTAATCAAAGGTCCAAATAAAAAAAATCCTCTATATTTTATAGTAAAATTATTTTTACTGAGAACTTTATTGGACTTTTGTGTCTATTTTTATTTAATGAGTATTAAAAAATCAGCACAATGGGATCAATAATCAGGCTAGTTGATTTTCTAAAATAAGTTAATAATTTAATATAACTTCACAGTACTTACATTCTCGGTTATCTTCAATGAATGAATAAATTCAGATATAAAACTGTTATCAGCTTGAAACTCGGCTACAATTGGGTTTATTTTTTCCACGGATTTTAATGCTTCAGTCAACTCACTGTTGCTTAAGTAATGATCTGACAAAAGATTTTCACTAATGTTAAAGTCATAGCGAGATGACCAATTTTCTGGATTATTCCGTAAGAGAGTAAAGTTCAGGCTTGTATGACTCTCAGCATCATTGGGAATAACCACTTGGAGAGTTTCACTGTCAAATCTATTAAGAATAAAAAAAACTTCAATAATAAATGTAGACAAATGAATTAAAAGAATTTATTTTCACTCTTTGAACTTTTGATGTGTTTTCAACAAGATATGATGTACTCAACAAACATAATATTTTGATAGATTTTATATTTCAACACAACTAAATTGTTACATCATTACATTATTATAACTCAAAGCCTGTGATCTTACAATACAGATGTATACCTCCAATGTAGTAACACTACAACACTGCGTGATACTGAAATGTGTGCTTTTTTGTGATATTGTAACAAAAATAAATCATGAGATATAAAATGGGATGTTACCGCAGTATAATTTGTAGTATCTCTTATCCCTTCATTGTAAATACTGTATAGTTTTGAGGAATATTTAAAAAATATTTAATTCTGAAATTTAAAAAAAATCAGGAATAAGCAAAATCATTAATTTTGCCCTCTGTATATTATTGCAGAAGCCTGACATGTCTGGCTAGTCATCGGATTAAATGTTATCCTTTTGTAATTGTAATATAGTTACAAGGTAAAGAAACAATGGTATTAACTATGACTAGGTCACAGATAAGGGATATACCAGATCCTCAGCCTTACAGAAAATTGGCTGCGCTCCTTGAGCCAGGTTGAGTTCATCAACACTGGGGTTCGCTAATGTCAATGTTTAGTGATAGAAGCACTTCCAAATGTGCAATTATTAAACAATTCACTTTTAACATGTTCATCCTAAAGGGACCATTGTAATTTTCAGTCTGCTTCAGCTCTTTGTGAGGTAGGATTATGTGAAGAGGGGGTTGGGTCAATCCATGCACCTATCTTTGTGGAAGCTGGCTGATTGACTCGAGAAAAATATATGTCTACTTCTCTCTAGTGGAACCATGTTTGAAATGACCCATGACGAGGGACTCAAGCTCTCCCACAGAGCCTGCTATTTTAACCTGGACGCTGTTGGTCTGGTGTATCCTTGTCTGTGGACTAGGCTTACTTTTCTACCTATCTTATTCTATTCACTTTTGTAAATGCATAACATGCAATTTTTGTTTAGCACCGCATCTAACTACCCGTTCGGGCTATACGCTCATGTAGTAATTACCTTAATGGTTTTAGAGAAAAGAAAGGTATTATTTAGAGGAAGTGTACCTGTATTTGCAGGAAGGGAAAGTGAAAAACCACCCTTAGTACACTCATCCAAGAATCGAACCATGATTGCCACGTTTTCGGCAGTCTAGTCTACTGCGAGAGGAGCGAGTTAGACCACGCTACCACAAAAGCAGGTTTCATTCAATATTACTTATGAATGATAATTGCTTTCAAACACATGTACTGAATATAGAAATAAGACCTACATCACTTTGAACAAGTTTATAATTTAACCCAACTTCAATAAACTTTGGTTCATTGTATATTTATAATAGTATTGTAAAAGTACCACACAATTTATATTTCAGTCAACATGCTAGACCAACAACTTAGGAAATGGCTAAGACCTCCAGGTTGCCCCAAATTTATTTAAAGAATTATAATAAATGTTCTTAAAATATAATTTTTAAAATATTAAATAAGTATCGTACCCATGTGCAGATGCAGTGATTGAATAGTTTCCAGGAAGTAGAAGTCTCCAGAAATCACCTCCCGCTGCACTAATCACATGATGTTGGATCCCAAACACAGATATAGTGGCATTGGCAATGCCATTGCCTTCTGTACTCCTTACAAAACCTGACACTCCCTTGTGTACCTAAAATAAATCAAAATTAAAGAAATAAATATGTATTCAAGAAAAATGTTTAAAAAATATTATTACCAAAAAGACCTTTACATTAATGTTTAGGGTTGTGAGGGATCTCAAACTTTGAGGAAAAACTTCCTGAAATTGTTTGTTCTCAAAACTCTGGCAGATTAAAGTATTTCTCTGGACTTTCCAAGAAATAAACATAATAAATTACAATTAAGTATGTCTATCAATCTAATTTTTGTATTTAATTTTCATCAAAAAATATTATGAATTTATTCATTTTAAATTAACCATATCTTCTGTTAAGAGGATGAATACCCAAAACTTGTTGCTTTTATTTTATAACTACCTTACAACACAACTGAGCAACATTAAATAACTTAAGCATACTACATAATTATAGATTTACATCCATTACTATTATTTTTGGCACCGTGTCTTACTACCTGTTCGGGTTATACACACACATCCATTACAGTTTCCAGCCTATGGCCTGGGTTTTTTATTCAAACCATATATCTTCCACTGCCAGCTTCATAAAAAAATACTACATATAATTAATGGTAATATTTATACCTAAAAAGATTTAAGGCGGGAAAACATATTTGGCACAAAATAATCATAAAAGTGTCTTTTAAATATCAGTTTAAGCACTAAGTACATCTTCACTACACCTATTTATATAAAGACACGTCTATTACATGAAAGTTATTTGTAATTACATCCATTTGTTTTTGTATCATAGATAATAGTTGAATAAACTAATATATTTGGAGTGACACACCACACTGGCTCAGTTGAGAAATATTTTTAGAATTTTAAGGACAAAACTGTGTCTCACTTTTATCTATTCAAATAAATTGGAATATCTTGATGTTTAGTATGGAACTAGTTACTAAAATTTATCCTATGTATGTTTTTATTTAGGAACTTTTATAATTGTTTAAATGGCAACATAGTCATATTTGATTTACTTCCTTTCAAGAAGACTAGTGGCGAAACTTTTGATTGCCCAACTTCTGTTTTTTAATATTATGTTCACTGCATACTAAGTATGATGTTTGTGCACAGTCGTCTTGTCAGTGAAACAATTTTATATAATTATATACAACACCTATATTGCAAAACTACAAGTATATTTAAGTTCCGTGTACCTCTCACATAATACCTGTAAAAGTAATCAATTTTAAAATCAATTTTAAACTTTACTTATAATTGTAATAAAAATGCTTGATAAAAAACCCACAAATGTAATATTTGCATTAGGCCTATATTTATAATTTAAATTACACCAACCTTACTCAACACTTGTTAGACAAAATACATTCAAGTATTTATTTGGAAAAAATACAATAAAAATAGCTTGGTATAAAAATTTTGAGTGTACACTTCGTCAAGATTGAAAGGTAGCAACTTATAATTCCCTGAGAACCCGAGGTATGATATACCTCCACACATGACTGCAGAATAGTTTGCCTAGCTACGCCCAAGGCCTAAGTTAGAGAAGGCCTTAAGTCCTTAAATAATTTCTTGACTGTTGGGAAGGAGTGATGGTAGAGGGGTTATGTCTTTTAGTGATGCCCGAATGGTTTGATTTACTTAATTAATTTTACTTTATTGTTCTGATAATGACAAAATCAATAATTAACTTTTACTTACTAAGTTAATTAATTATGTTTGATCTGATTAACATACAGGCTGGTATTTTTAAGCTATTAAAAATGTAATCACGTCAAACGTTATTTTGGCACTGTTACCCACATTGATTGGTTTTACATGGTAACATAAAGCAAGTCTCCTCTTTTCCAGAATCTTCATTACTGTTTAAAGCCAATTATAAATTTATTAATTATTAGTTATTAAATTCCACACATGTAACGTAAATAACAGATTAACTCTAAAATATTTTTACTATATTTGTAAGTAAGCTGAGTTTAAAAAAAACTTCTGTAATTTAAGGGTCCCAATCCTAATTTAAAATATTTTATATTATTTCCGGGTGGACAAAAAAAAAATATTGATAAAATCTTATCCATTGGACATATTTTAGTTATAAAAGTGAATTTATTTGCTTCTTCAAAGTTATTATGACTGTGTATAACTTTGTGGGACCATAGTTGGATTCCAAACTTTATTTAATGTTACCATACCAGTCACAATATAACGCTTAGTAAAAAGTTTTGATCAATAGTTTGATTGAGAAAAATTGTGGTTTAGTAAGATTTACGTTGATTAAAATTTTTTAATAAATTTTATGTATTATGTTAACTGCGTTATTTTTTTAACCTTGGTTTAAGAGCTTAAAAACACTTTAAATTACATCTCTGCTTTTTTAAGGTTTGGAATGTAAATATTAATAAATAAAAAATATTGTAGTTTTGTACTGCTTTTAAGAATGTCTGTCTATAACCAAAGATACCTGGAACTTCATAACCGATTGCGTGTGCATTTATTTATATTCATTAGGATGTCTGCAAAGGGAGGATCTTGCATACATACGGTTAGAGTTTGATTTTCCATTAAAGATACGGAGGGATTTATTTATATCTGGGTGACCTGGTGGTCTAGGAACAAGGTGTAGGACTACTGTGTTGAGGGCACGGGCTTCAATCTTCGGTCCTGGCACAGATTTATCTGATTGCCAAACCCTTCCTTCACCTTACATGACATATATTAAATACAACTTGTAAATATGTGTAATGCCAGGCCTATACTGTGGTTCAGATGCCACATTAAAAGTAGGTCCTCCATTTAATCTCACTAATCACCCTACCATTGCACATTAGCGTAAGTGCGTATAACCCAAACGGGTAGTAAGACGCGGTGCTAATAATAATAATATTATTATATCTATATCTGTAACTTAGGACCTCTGGAACGACCTAACCGACTGCGGTGCAGTTTTTACTTTTGTAATGAACCAATATCCAGGCAGGTTTTAGTATTATTTGTTTATCATCAGGTGTTTCGGTGTGAGTCCCGGTGAAGAGCCAGCAGATTGTTTGTATACATTTATGGAACAACACAATTACTGTGGGGTAGTTTTTATTATTCTGTAGTGTATTAATCCAGGCATTTTTTAGTATAGTAACTAGTATAATCGGGTGTTTTGGTGTAAGTCCCGGTGAAGTGCCAGCTGGATATTTGTCTATATCTATAAAACCACACAAATACTTGTGGTGTAGTTTTGATTATTCTGTAGTGTATTTACCCAGGCATTTTTTAGAATAGTAATTATAATCGCACAGTTTGGTGTGAGCCCTGGGGAAATGCCAGCCGGATATTTGTATACATCTATGGAACCACCTAACCGATTGAAATGTAGTTTTTTTTTGTAGAATATTTTTCCAAGTTAGTTTTGTACTATGATAGACTTAGGTTATGGGGTTCGAGTCCCTGTTAAAGTTTCGGATGGATGTTGTGTATATTTTATCTTGGATATTTATAACCCCATAAGTCGATTGCAGTGTAATTTTTTTTCAACTAGGCTTACATAGTTTTTATATCCAGGCAGGTTTTAACATTAGTTTAATCAGGTGTTTTGTTGTGAGTCCCTGGAAAAACTGACAGGCCTAGCTATAATGGATTTTGTAATCAGCCGGAAGGTAAAATTCCGTTCTACCCGTGTGGGGTAATATAGTACAGAGTGAACTATAGGAGAATATTTATAAGTAACATAATATTACCTATTTCTACCATATTTACTACTAATTACTGGGGAATAGTGATTAAAAAGATACAAATTAAAGGTGATGTAACCACATTTGCTTGGACGGAAGTTGGGAAACAATTTAGGAAAACGTGTCTTAATATTCCCGGCCAGGACTAAAACCGTGTTTCATCCATCACTGAAAATGAACCATATAATTTTTTTTTCATACGCATGAATACCGAAGCAGTATATTATAATATTTTTACACTATTTCCTAGAATATTTTTTTTTTACTTTGTAATTTTGTTTAATATAAGATATTAAATATTTTATTTTGTGAGTGTTTCGAGCAGATATTACACTGGTCTATAATCTATTATTAACTTGGGGCTTTCTTTATTTAAGTTCAATCAATAGTGTTTTTACCACAATGAGATTATCAACAACTCTCAGACCCACCCCGGTAGCGTAGTTAGCTAACGCGCTAGTTTAATGTTTAGCTCGACTGACAAGACTGAGGAGATCGAGTTTCTAAACTCGCTCGGGTGAACTCGGTTGGTTTCCTAATGGTTTTACACTCTGCCTCCACGCAAATGCGGGTTCACTTCCTCTAAATTAAACCTTTCCCATTCGTAACCCATTAGAGTAATTAGTACTTAGGAATATTACCAAAACAGGTAGTAAGACGGCGTGCTAAAAACCAAAACAAAAAACCTACCCTCAAAAATTGCTTTAAACACTCTTTCCTTGTCCTATCTATCGATTTAAGATTGACTATATGAAGGTTACTTAAGAAACAATGAAGTTTTCCTGGCACTCAAACATATTAATAAATAGTTAAGTTCTGTGTGTGCTGGCTGGCCATGAATGTCCACGTAGAGAGTAAAAGAGTTAAATGGCGCGTGTCTAAAAGGAGGGTTGGATCACATTATTCACTTCAAGAAGTAATGCACTAGCAAAATACTGAGTTTCTAATGCAGTTAACATTCATACATCTTCTAAACATTTACTTTTTGCAGTAAGTCAACAGTTATTACTCCATTCAAGTTAATTTCAAGATCAAATGAATGATGTATATTTTAGGCTGCACTACTACTTATGTGTTAAAATCTCATACTCATCAAATAATTATTGGTTACCTTAATATTATTATTATTAATAATAATATTATTATTAATAATAATATTATTATTATTATTATAAATACTTTCTAAACCAAGAATCCTACAAGAGCACAATATACAGATTTATTTAACATACAGATAGTGCGACAGCTTAGTTCAATTGATCATGTTTTTATACTGATTTAGGGACACTAGGTTCGATTTCTGATACCGTGGAACTTTTATTTTTAGTATAACATTTGTTTCTTCTTCTAAACTGATGAGCTAATAGACGGGGATGTTCTTTTCAAGTTTTAAGATAGTATCAAAGTAGAGTGCTGATTTTATCACTAGGTTCAGAAAATGCACATCAGATACCTCAAATAAATTTATAGAATGAAACCTTAGGATGCTACGTCTCTCTCTAAGTGAGATCGGTTATGACTTATTGAAGAAAATAAGAAAACTTAAGGTGTACTCATTTATATTGAATATAAATTTAGCTTTAACTAGGAACCAAAATAATTAGTAAACAAACTTTCAGCATTACCACTATGACTTAATAATCTGCGTTGTTTTGTTAGTTTTCATTCGTTGCGCATCTTTAATGTATGAATTATTAAGGGTCAATTGTGCACTTGGTGCATGTTATTTGGATTTCGTGCCTAGGCTCACCAACCTCTTCTCGTTTATGTGGTCCTGCTCCATCGAAAGTTGTCGGCATGTGGCATTCATTAGTAAAAGTAACGAGTGAGAGTAATATATAAATATTTAGAAAATTATTATTTGCATATAAATAAAATCATTTTTACAGTAAGAAACATTTGTTTTTAAATAATCCTTTTTTTTTCAGTGTTTTCCCAACAATTTTAAAATTCCGTTTATCATACTATTTGATTTTTTTTTTAATATGATAATATATGCATACTATGTATACAAATATTTTATATGTATATATACACAGCATGAGAAACCATTAAATAAATACCAACTAATTAAATTCAATCAGGATTCGAGCCCTGACTCCCTTGTCACATGAAAAAGGGAATAAATTAACTTGACATCCAAGTTTCCTTTGTGAGTCTAACTTTACTATAAGGTCCTTACTAATTATGTATCGTTCTTGGCTACTTTTCAAGGGAGAGGATTAAGAAATCATATTTGAGCTTGAGTAGAGCTTAAAAAAATATTAATTTTTTCAATGGGTTTGCTTTATAGCATTCTATGAACTACTGTTGTAAGTGGTGTATCAGGTGTTCGATCTTAGGCAAATATTTATTTGTTTTTTCACCATCGCGTCTCACCACCCGTTCGGTTCGAACGCCATTCCCTCTTCAGTTGCAGCCTTATGAGAGTAATTTTGTGAAAATAAGCATACTATTGTACAATATAGCTTTACAAAAGTAAAAAATTAGATTGCTTTGGACACACTGTTCAATACCTCAATAAAAATATTTGTTGTATGAGATTATAATAATATATTTCTTTATTATTTTTACATTTGTTTGACCGTCAGTTTGTCTAAGGTGGTAACGTGACAACCTCATGATCTAGAGTTCAGGTGATCAAATCTTAAGATTTAAAGTATTTTTTTAATTTGTCAGACTGAAAAAAAAAAATTATTTTAAATTATTGTATTAATCAGCATATAAATGTGTTTATTTTTTAAAATTCTATCATAATTTGTATAGCTATATTAGTATATTTTAAAAACAATTGTATACCAACAATATTATATTCTCTTGAAGGTTGTATTTTTGTCATTTATGAGTATTTTTAATTTATTTGTAATAATGACTGAGTTAAAACATGTAGACTACACGTTGCTATGAAGAATTAGTAATAACCTAAATCATTAATTTTCGTCCATATTTTTTAAAATCAGATACATATTTGATACAATTTAACATGTGTAGTCCTACAATTAGTTAAAATAGTAATAATATGACAAATAAGTTATAATAATTATGATTGTGTCTAACAAATTTGCAAAAATATTTCAAAACATTTTCTTTCGATTGATTTATCTTGAGCATTAAAAATATGTAGCCCAACTTCATTCGGAGGGGAAGTAAAGTCGTCGGTCCCAAGTCGATTTTGGCATTTAAGAGCACCCTGGAAGGTGTGTGAAAATACATTTCCAGGCAGAATTGGAAGGCTCTCTCGCTATCTCTCATAGAAATTTTTGTGTGATGATATAATATCTCGGTTCATAAAGTGCATGTTAAATACCTCAAATAAATAAAATAAATAACCTACTAGTTAAAAATTACCTGTAGTCTAAGGCTCTCCACAGTGAAGTAATAACCATAAATAACTTTTTTGATTAGCAAGTTTGGTATATTTTGTATACTAATTTATCAAAAAATAAATCTTTCTTTGATGTGTGTCCTATTTAATGTCTGGGCATTACACATAACTATAATGGTGTAATCAGGAGTAATGTAGAGTTATTAGTAAGCTAACCTGCTCGTGATTAGGTTAGATTTGATTATAGTGGGAAATTATTTAATAAAAACCTCCCTTAGTACACTAGACCAGGATTCACCCTGCAGCCCAGGGCTCTAAGTCTTGAAACGTTTGAGCTGTAAAAATATGTGACGTCAGACTAGTGACTAGCCAGGCAGAGATGACCAACACACCACACTAGTGGCACGCAAAGTCATTTTAAGTTCCACCCTTAAGGTCACCGTATATATAATAAAATAAAATCTATTATATTAGAAAACAAATAGATCATCTATTTCGGTCAACTTTGCTTGTTGCTAGAATTTGAATAACTTTGTTCATCCCCTATGCCAATCTCCAAATAGGCATATTTTTTTACTGTCCACGATGGGGAAAGAGGGTAGTAGTTAGGTAAGGTTTGAGGCTTTGGGCTATAGCTATACAATGCGAACAGCGTAGGATGCAGATCATGGTATGACAGAAAATAATGTTGGATACCCCTGAACCCCTAATTTTGAAACTTGATAAAAAATCGCTACTCATGATCTCGCAAATCTCAGGCTGTACCAAAACGGAACTAGCTTTTAAAGGTTGCTAATCTGGACCCCTAATTTTGAAACTTGCGAAAATACTCGCTTGCAAGCTAACTCGCAAATCGCAGGCTGTATTGAAACAGAGCTAATGTTGATAGGTTTCTACTGTCGTGTGAGTCGGTGTAGTGTTGTTTCGCTTGCGACTGAGTTTTCAATCAGACAACACTGTAAAACCATGATGTGCCAAAGGATTGAGGCAATGAGATGCCAAAACACGCCATTATACAACATACGTAACTGAAAGTAAACACTATTATTGTATTGAGTGCATCATATACAACAATTTGTTTAGTTTCATTGGGAAACCATCTTCCAGTTGTATACATCTAAGCTTGTTGTCTCAAAATTTTCTCAAAGTTATATCACTATAAATAAAATCGTCTTTTCGTTAACTATCCACTTTAGCACACATGGTAGCATGCTTGACCCAAACTCAGGTTTCCATGAGTTCAATTCCACCCCATGTAAAATATTTTAATTTTTTGTCTGAATTTAAATCACGTTTTCGTAATTAGAATTCAGTAATATATTATTTTATTTTCGCAACTATTTTTAAAATATAAATAGACCCTAAAAATTTCTACTGTGCGAATAATAAGCTTACTTAGCCTTATTTTAAAATGTGTACAAATTTATGTCATAAGCCCTGGCTGTATCCGAATAGTCAAGTACATGTGACTTTATGCAGTCTTGATAATTTTACACTTCTCGCGGTTTTCATAGTGAAGACTGCATCAAACTATTCGAAAGGCAACACACTTGGGCCCACAATGCTGCTTCCTGCCGAATAATTTGTGTAAGTCGGTGCTCAACAGACGAAACGATACTACTAAAACAATTGCCAGTCAAACACCGCACCAATGCCGCATGGCTTGTAGCTTTCATATCCATGGTTACCAAGAAATCAAGAAAACTGCATCGGTATAGTCTGCGACTATTCGGACAGATCTACATTTGGTCACATGATTGTCAATGCAGCTATCAACGCCACGAGCCAACGCAATGTCGCATAAGTAGACTATTCGGATACAGCCCCCATTATTATAATTTTTAAATAATCACCTACATACAAAACTTCAAAATTAATGTAGGCCTAGCGTTTTTAATTTAATACCTTTTTAAATTATTTTTAAGGACTATTATGATAGTCTATGTAGGTTAAAATACCTTTTTTACTTCTATAAAATATATTTAAAACATATTAAATGCTTACTAATACAATCATTTAAAATTAAAGTTTAAAGTCTAATAAATAAAAATAAATAAACTAGAGTTGCGAGGATTTGAACATACAAACTTTATTTTAGATCATGAGACGGTCATGTTACCGACTCAACCAAATTGATGGTTGAGAGATCTTGAAAAAATTAGTATATATAATTATGTTTTCACCCAAACATATATTTTATTGAAGGATTGCATCAAGTGTACAAAGCAATCATATTATTTTCTTCAGTAAACCTATTTTGTACCATGGTAGGTTTATTTCAACAAAATCACTCAACGAAAGCTGCAACCGAAGAGGGGGATGGCATCCATTTTGTTATTTTACTGCCTATTCGATAGACAAGGCCTGTCTCGCACCGAAACACCTGATTATAAACAAATAATGCTAAAACCAGCCTGGATATTGGTTCAGTACAAAAGTAAAAATGCACCTCAATCGGTTAAGTGGTTCCAGATATCCTAAGTTAAAATATAGATATTATTATTATTATTATTATTATTATTATTATTATTATTATTATTATTATTATTAGCACCGCGTCTTACTACCCGTTTGGGTTATACACACTTACGCTAATGTGCAATGGTAGGGTGATTGTGAGATTAAGTGGAGGACCTACATTTAATGTGGAATCTGAACCACAGTATAGGCCTGGCATTACACATATTCACAAGTTGTATTTAATATATGTCATGTCAGGTGAAGGAAGGGTTTGGCAATCAGATAAATCTGTGCCAGGACTGAAGATGGAAGCCCTGGCCCTCTGCACAGAAGTTCGACACCTTGCCCCTAAACCACCAGGTCACCCAGATATAAATAAATCCCTCTGTATCTTTAATGGAAAATCAAACTCTAACCGTATGTATGCAAGATCCTCCCTTTGCAGACATCCTAATGAATATAAATAAATGCACCGCAATCGGTTATGAAGTTCCAGGTATCTTTGGTTATAGACAGACATTCTTAAAAGCAGTACAGAAATACAATATTTTTTATTTAATAATATTTACATTCCAAACCTTAAAAAAGCAGCGATGCAATTTAAAGTGTTTTTAAGCTCGTAAACCAAGGTTAAAAAAATAACGCAGTTAACATAATACATAAAATTTATTAAAAAATTATAATCAACGTAAATCTTAATAAACCACAATTTTTCTCAATCAAAGTATTGAACAAAACTTTTTACTAAGCATTATATTGTGACCGGTATGGTAACATTAAATAAAGTATGGAATCGAACTATGCTCCCACAAAGTTATACACAGTCATAATAACTTTGAAGAAACAAATAAATTCACTTTTAAAACTAAAATATATCCAATGGATAAGATTTTATCAATATTTTTTTTTGTCCACCCGGAAATAATATAAAATATTTTAAATTAGGATTGGGACCCTTAAATTACAGAAGTTTTTTTTAACTCAGCTTCTTACAAATATAGTAAAAATCTTTTAGAGTTAATCGGTTATTTACGTTACATGTGTGGAATTTAATAATAATTAATAAATTTATAATTGGCTATAAACAGTAATGAAGATTCTGGAAAATGGGTGACTTGCTTTATGTTACCATATAAAACCAATCAATGTGGGTAACAGTGCCAAAATAACGTTTGACGTGGTTACATTTTTAATAGCTAAAAAAAAATACCAGCTCGTATGTTAATCAGATCAAACATAATTAATTAACTTAGTATGTAAATATTAATTATTGATTTTGTCATTATCAGAACAATAAAGTAATATTAATTAAGTAAATCAAACCATTCGGGCATCACTAAAAGACATAACCCCTCTACCATCACTCCTTCCCAACAGTCAAGAAATTATTTAAGGACTTATGGCCTCCTCTAACTTAGGCCTTGGGCGTAGCTAGGCAAACTATTCTGCAGTCATGTGTGGAGGTATATCATACCTCGTGGGCTCAGTGAATTATAAGTTGCTACCTTTCAATATCAACAGAGTGTACATATTTTTTTCCTTAAACATTTTTTACAAGATAACAGAGTTTAAATTTATTGTTCAGAGCTATAGCTGCAACCGAATTAGACTTTTTTTTAACCCTTTAACCGAACCTGCTCAAAAATATTGTTGACATCTATCACTATAGTAAACTTAGATTAAACTAAAAAAAAAATTTCCTTTTCCTATAAATTGCCACCAGCTTCTAGTTTTATAAGCAAATTATTTTGAATTCTAATGAATGGGAATGCTATGTTAAGACTAAGATTATAAATCTGAAAAATAGATATAAGCCTTAAATTATTTAAAATTATTTTACTGTTTCCCATCCCATCCCATTCCCATAGAAAATATTTATTTCCCTGTATGAAAATTTCTCAAAGTTAAAATGTTATTGCCACACAGGCCTATTATTATAATTTCAAAGAAATTATTGATATAAATGTAAACATTATTTATTTTAAAAAAAGCAACATTTGTTATAGTCTTCTTTCCTTATATGTTTTTTTTAATCATTGCATCTTGTTCCCCTTTCGGGTTATACGCTTATTTACTGATTACGCTAATGGGTCAGGGATAGGAAAGATTGAATTTAGAAGAGAAAGTGTATCCACATTTGTGTAGAAAAAGTGGTAAACCATTTAGGAAAAACCACTCTCAGTACAACCAACCAGGATTGAACCACGATCTCCCCATCATCAGCAGTCTAGTCTATTGTGAAAGTAGCGCCTTAGACCAGGCAGCGACCAAATTAGGTTTCATCAATTCTTAATTACCAAGATCCTTTATTTCATTTACAATGTAAAAAACTTACTCTTGGTAAATATTTATTAAATAAATATGTATATTAGAATTAAACACTTACAGCTTCAATGAATGATACCAAAGATAGCCTGTTCTGAAGCCAATATTGCTGCAACTCTGAAGCCTGTGGGAACTTCATACAACCCATTTCTATTGTTATTTCAAAACAGTTTGAGTTAAGATAGTTCCAGTCCTGCATGCCGCCTGGCACAACATACCAGTTTGCACCGTTGACTATACCATCAGGGAAGACTTCTCTTGGCTGATCTTTGCATGGTGTGGGGATATGCATGGTTGGATGCGCCTAGAAGATGAAAATTTTAGTCCTATATTTAAAATAGTATATATATGAATTGGGTCCAATAATCAATAATCAATAATCTAGTCACATATAATTAAAATATTCTCTTCATTGTTTAAAAAATGTATGATATAAAATAACCAGATTACTTTTTAAATCATATATAATTTGATTTTAATATAATATAGTTTAATATTAAGTCACATAATCTTCTATTCTTTAGAATAATCACATTACCTTTTAAATCATATTTTGTGTACAAGAACAGTTAATTGAACACAACTCCTCTTTATCCTTAAGAGGATTATATCAAACTATTTAAATTAATCTTTAGTGCTCGAGTTACCTAAATATGGAATAGTGCAGCCAGGGAGTGGAAAACTTAGGGTAAAAGTTGTGTGGAAAAATATTCCCAAACAGGATTTGAAAACCAAATTCCCAATCAAAGATGAAAAAGTATAATGTAAGTCTAATGTCTTAGAATGTGCATCCAATGGTGTGGGTAAAAAATATATAGTTTATAAATTGCATTAGCTCTTCAGTTGATAAACGATATTCCAATACCCAGAACAAAGTAGGTAAAGTTTTATCAAGGACTTATAGTTTCAAAATCTAATTAAAAAGTGAGGAAATTGATATGAATTTTCTCTTCTCTGTTTAACTATATTTGCATTAAATCATCTCTTTATTTTCTGTTATTTTTTTCAGCATAGTATGTGCATAGTAAGTTAGTTCTACCTTTTTTTTTAAGTGTATGTGCTGTAAGGCTCTTTACATACTTTCATTTATTTCAGATAAGTGTTTATCAATGGTGTTGAACTTAAAGGCTCTATTTAATTTTACTTTGAAATGATTTACCATTTTTTGAATAGACATCCATGAGCATTAAAAAAAAAAAGACAGTAACTATGTCAGGGCAGCTTAGCCTACAAGTATTTTATATATAGTTGTAAATATTGAAAGTGCTCTAGAAACTTTAATGATTACTTATCTTATTTTTATTGTATTTACTAGCGTTTGCCCGCTTCGCTCGAGTTAATGTTTATTTTGTCAATAAATTCAGGTTGTAGGTCGACACAGGACGTATGAAAATAAAAACGATGAACTTTTTCAGGTTGTTGGTCTATACAGGTAGAGATAAAGAAACATACAAACTACACAATATAAATAAGGATTAAGTGTAGCAGTAGAAAAGAAGTAGCGGAGTGTGTGTCAGTAGAGTAATAGGTTATGCCTTGCCGCGAATTGAAAATCCCACTCCATCTTAAATTTTACCTACAGTTAATTAACATCCCTTATTTACTCCGCCTGTTCTTGGCCGTTGCAATCATGGGAACCGAATAGATCATTATTTTAGGACGCTCCTATATACTATGTTGTATGTCCTTCCATTTGGCGCAAATACATACAAATTCTGGTAATTGAACACACGCAAACATGCTACACATAGCTGGCCATGGGAAAAACATGGCTTTCTAAATGCACCCCTGCTGCCTGCAATGTTTGCCCTTGCGCTTTGTTAATAGTAATAGCAAAACTAAGTTTGATTGGAAACTGGAGTCTTTTGAATTGAAATGGTAGGTCAGTGGGGATTATTGGGATTCGCAGTATGATTACACTTTACCCTTTTCCCACACCTGTTAAAATGGTGGTAGAGATTATATTTTGCCCTATTTGTGTAATCCAAAGCCTTGTCCCATTACATAATCGGGGTGCATTTAAATTTCACATAAGCATAACTGGTACACCTAATTTCAAGTGTAGTTTATGTGAGGGTACACCCGATAGCGCCAGAGAATTTAAAAACTCAGCGGGATATGAAGTGCTCTGTTCTGTGTCCATGATTGTATCTATTGACAAATACTCCTTTATTTCTCCCTACACCTCTTTCAAAATGTCAGTGTTGATTTTGTTAACGATTTCAATTTTTAGTGCAAGAATTACTCTTGCACACAACCAGTGATCACAATTAAAATTTAGTTTTAAGTCTGGGTAAACTTTAGCAATGAGCTCCACATCATTTTCCACCAAATTACAGAATTCCCCTGTAAGTAAAATACAACCTTCAGCATCTGTATCCAAACGTCCATCGCCAATTTTCAATAGTGTCTCTGCGTAATGTCCTGAATCTACGTCATTATAAAGGTGGACACTCATATTCGTTGTTAGGCTGAATTTTTTAATTTTTGCCCACAATCTTGATGACTTGAGACAGGCTTTGATCTCATCTGCATGTGTGCCCCTCTGGATCACCGGTAGAGTTTGTAGGAAGTAACCAGCCAGTAAAACTACCATTCCTCCCATAATATCTGTACTGTCTCGCAAGTTCTGAAGAGTTCGGTTTAACGCCTCTATAGCTTTTTTGTGGGACATCGTACTTTCGTACCACACTTAAAAGTTTACAATGTCGTAGCATTATACCTCGAGAGATATTTTTGCTGAAATTGCAGATGGGTGACTCTTCCTGTGCAAGTGCAAGATTTAATGGCAATTTTAGAACGGAATGTGCCGAACGGCCACCGTAGTGTAGCTGCTATACCAGAGGAAGCAACAGCAATTTTCTGGTCTTTTCTTATGAACGCCAATAATAAGTTAAGCAAAAACGTTTTCCCGGTTCCTCCCGGGACGTCGAGAAAGAGGAGTGCACCATTCCCTGACTCTACTTGACGTAACACCTGTTGAAATACGTGACTTTGTTCTGGAAGCAACCGAGGAACTAATTTGGTTATTTTCTGTTGCAATGCTGTGAAATCATAGTTTAATTCCTGAGTAATTTCATCGTTAAAGTAATTTTCATCTGATCATCAAGGGCTTACCATTCCAAAATCTTGAAGCTTCTTCCCCGTCATTGTCATAACCTTGTTTTCAATTTTCGTCAGCGCTTCATAGTAGATGTGCTCATTAAAAGTATATCTGCATGTACTTGCTGTAGCCGCCGCAAAATATCCTCCACCATGTACTCTTTGTACTTATTCCACAGCGTTTGAAGATTGGAAAGACTGCAAGATGATATAAGGGTTGCATATAGTTCCCTGAATTTGTCTGGTGATCAGAACTGCACGGCTTCCTCCATAGTTTTGTCCCAGTGGTTATCATTCTCTAACAAACGTAGAGCTTCACATGCTTCTCTATATGTTCTGCATTCCTGACCATTGACAATTTTAAGGCCTCTATAGCTAGTTGGACCTCGAACATGATGCAATAACGTGTGCAGACAAAAGCATTCAAAGTTCATTACATGGACGGTGTAGACACGACCAAGAGCGTCTGATGATTTAACCCCTGGCAAATCTTCAACAGGCGTACCATGAACACGGCGTTTTCACTCCTTTTTTGAGGTGTTCCATGTATAATAACGGGGGACTTGGGAATACAATAATGTTTTAGCGAAAGTATCTGTCTGACAAAGCTGGAAAAAGGCAGTTAATGTGGTTTTAGGAGGTGATGAAATCCTTTCCTGGAAATTACTCTCATTAAATAAAACACGCTGTCCATTTTCTAGGTGTACGAGAAGATGTGTAACAGTCGGATGTATTTCGTGTAAGGGTAAACCAAGAAGCCGCCACGCTGCCTCCTTACTACTGACATATCACCCTGCTTGATAGGTTTGTACTTCATCAAGAGTTTGCGCTACACCTTCGTTACGCAAATTGAAGATCGCCTGATCGCTCCCTTTATTAATGTATTTGCAAATATATTTAATAGCACGAACAGAGTTGCAGGCTTCTACATTAATGTGGGCATTAAATATTTTATATAGAATGGGTGAATACAGCACAACCCAGCTATTATCAAAGGTTTGGACCACCCTACTGCGAGTCTGAATCGTAACACTTCTACCACCATCTTCGGGTGATCTTCGTCTGTATAAAGGATAACCCTTATCATTGTGCACTGTTTTCTTTAGCAGCTCTCAGGGGAATTTTTTTGTACTTTTTTCATTTTTCATGCAAGGCGATGCTGGATTGTGTGCCCCACAGGGACCATGAACCATGTTTCTGACTACAGTATCGTGCAAATCCTTATCAACCAAATAAGAATGTGCACATGTGGCAGTCCTCGTTTCTGCCATTCAATGGAATACATGTGGCACTGGACGTTTCCCAATACTTTTCCCTTTGTAATAACATTCATTAGTTTTTGAACCTTTAAACAAAACAAGCAGGCAACTAAGTCATGTCGGTCAGTAACTCTTTGCCCGGGCATAAGCTCTTCTGTTATTTCCTTCCATGAGGGATTGCAAGTGAAAGTCACGAATAGGTCAGGTCTGCCGTAAGTGCGCACATAGGCGAAAGCATCTTGTGTGTATTCATGCAGATAGCGGGGGATATTCACACAAGTAGAGGGAAGAATAACCATTCTGCCTAAATTGTTAGGGTTTATATTACCATCCGTGCTAATCGCAACTTGCAGGTGAATGTAATTTTCAGCTCGCAGTTTTTTCTGGTTTAAAGAAATGTAACGAAGTTGTTTGCTCTCTACTTTGATGTACATATCTACTAAAAATTGGTGAAAGAGCTGTCTTGACCGCGGAAGGAGGTTAATGTCATTTTCTCAAAGCATCATGTGATAGGGATAAAAATCCATGCATGAAACTCTTTTATTGGGAACTGGCTGTTTGGTAGTGGGATTAATGAGTGGAATATCAAAATGGTATCCCGACTGTCCCTTGTTAAAAATTAATGGGTACTGCAAAGCATCATAAAACTCATGAGTATCGGTTACGCGTGTAAGTGTATTATCGTGTGCTCGTAACACTATGTCTCGTGAAGGGAACTGGTCGCCACTCACCAGGACAGCAACTTCATTAATTGTGGGTGCATTATAGCGCCTCTCATGTTCGCCACGTGGAGTTCTATCAGCATGGATGACAACCTTATAATCTTCTTGAGGCCAGTTCTCTATTGCGGTTTTAAAGGTATTCATCAAAATGTTGTGGTTATGTAACATTCTTTGAATTTTTAATACCGTATCTCTTTCAACTCCTTGAATGTATATGCAACGATGGTTTACTTCATTTTCTTCATCACCCATAAAATAAACTTGCAAGAATTTATGCTGTTCGTTCTCTGTTGGAAAAAGTGAACCAATTTGATGATATATCTGACCTTGTACGGTAAAGGTTGGCGAAAACCCGGGCATTCTTATCTCCTTATCTACTCCAAAAGATGTCATTTGAAAGCATGAGTTATACTTTCTAATTATATTTAAAAAGCGCCGTGATTCATTTGCATCATATAAATAGAGAGTTTTCAGAGGTTGTTCTGGTTCACCAAGTAAAGGAAGGGAAACTTTGCCATTAGAACAACACATCCCTGCGGTCTCATCTTTACATTTTAAAGCATCACAAAATTGGCATTTTTTATTCATAAAACCAACAACAATTAAAGTATGATTCTTGTGATTGATTAAAGGATCGTATTCAAATTCAGAATTATTAAATACGGACTAACTGTTATGCATAAAAGTTCGTCAGCGTTCGATTTGCATTTCTGCATGAACGATTCTTCTCGCCTGCGAATGTTGTGTAGTTTCTGTTACTCTAATAGCTGCCTGCCACTGGGCTTGTTCTTCTAAACGGAGCTGCGTTTGAAGGGGCGTCTCAGTAGCTCTCAAAGCTCTCTGGCACTCACTCATCTTGCTCATCTAAACGGAGCTGCGTTTGATAAAGAGTCTTAGTAGCTCTCAAGGCTCTCTGGCGTTCAGCTTGCTCATCTAAACGGAGCTGCATTTGATGAGGCATCTCAGTAGCTCTCAAAGCTCTCTGGCGTTCAGTTTGTTCATTCAAACGGTGCTGAGTTTGATGAGGCGTCTCAGTTGCTCTCAAAGCAGCTTGGCGTTCAGCTTGTACATCTAACTGGATCTGCGTTTGAAGGAGTGTTTCAGTAGCTATCAGAGCTCTCTGGCGTTTGGCTTGTCCCTCCAAACGCAATTGTGTTTGAAGGGGCTTCTCAGCTGCTCTCATAGAAGCGTGGCAGGTGGCTTGGTCCTCCAGTCTTTCCTGGCTTTGAGAAGGTGTCTCAACAGCTCTCAAAGCAGCTTGTCGCTCTGCTTGTTCTTGCCTCCTTAATTCGGCATGAACGGAGGATTCTTGGGATCGAGCCATTTTAGCTGCCCGGGCTCGCGATGAGCTCCTGTATAAGTTGGAATTACGTTTACGAGGCATTTCAAAAAAGAAAAAGAAAAAAAAAGATACCTAACCTAAAAATTAAAACAAACTATTGCCTTAAAGGTAAAAAAAAATATAATTAGAAGTAAGCTAACTAACCTAAAAATAATAAATAATAAACTATCACTCAAGGAAAAAAAGGAACAATATAAACTGAAAACGTAAAACAATTACAATATTATTAAAATAGGACTAAACACAGATGACTAAACACAGATGAATAAATGGTAACTAATCAATGTTTGTAAACAAATGAATCGCAAACATGTATTGTTATTTCCCATCAATACGGTCCCCCAACTCCCTTTCTTCCCTTTCTCCAAACTTCACAAGTATGAGTTTAAAATAGCCATAGATAATACAAAACGATACAGCGTTTTAAAATGTACTCAGCGCCATCTATCGGATTTTGGTAGTAATGAAATTTTGGTACATTAAATAGTACAAATCGATACCGTGCCATCTATCAAGTTGTTATAGTACTAAACATTAAAGGCACTTTAGTAAAAATAATGTTTTTATTTGAGTTCCTCACAATATAATACCAAACTTATGACAATTTTGTCATTTACCATAACGGGGTGAACAGACAGAGCTTAATTAGCTGAATGTAATTATTTGTAATCATTTTATGATAGATGTGCCTAAAATAACTTGGGAACAGAATTTTATTAATCCTTTTAAGATAAATGTGCCTAAAATAATTCGGGATATCAGATTTTCTTCCGGGATACCGCAGGTCCCTTTTTCTGTACTCCAGGCATCATGTTGCAATTCATGTTCATATCAGTAGGCCGAGTTGTTATGCCGGACGACCGTCTAAAAGTTATTTTTTTTCTATCCCTCGGGAACAGTACTTTTTTTTTCTAGATGAAAGGTACCTTATGTCCTTTTCTGTACCCATGACAACGTGTATGCAAAATTTCATGATGATCGGTCGAGTAGTTTAGGTGTGAGAGTGTAACAAACAAACAAACTCACATTCGCATTTATAATATTGGTTAGGATTTGAGGTATTTAACGTGCCCTTTTTGAACCGACTGATTATATCAGCTTACGAGAATGTCTGTGAGCGAGAGTGAAAGGCCTATCAATTTGTGCCAAGAAAGGTATTTTCACATACCTTCCAGGGTTCTTATACATGCTAAAATCGCCATGGGATGGATGGGACGGCCTTACTTCTCCTCCGAGCAGAAGTTGTATTAGAGATTTTTATTGCTCAAGACAAATTTGTATTGTCGTGACAGTCCAATTTGTTAATATATCCCTGTCCCCATACATCTTCAATAACTCAGCCAATTCAACCAGCCTGAACATAATGGACTGTGTCCTCTCAAACCATGTATGGATCGAACATTTCTTCCGAGGGGCTTGTGTGTACAGAAAAACAAGATAAACTTTTCCTACCTTATTCATAAAACATCACCAGAGAGGTTTTCCCCAGTTCAGAACATTGCGCATGCGTGCGAATCAAGGGGAATTCTTTGATGATTCCTCCTCTCTGTGCACCCCACCATGAGTCGACAAATAAATGACTGTGTGCATGTGTCAGCGAGAACTCTTAGCATTAATCATTGATGGTTAATGCATCAAGAAATCTTTGTCACATGTGTAACAGCCTTCATTTTTCCCCACTGTGATAAAACTGTTTATAAGCCTGTGATCACTATTGTAGATCCCTCTTTGATTCTTGTCTGATTGTAGGGGCTAACTGACGCAATATGTAAGCTAAAATTGTATTTCGGCATATTTATTTATATATTTTTATAAAATTATATTTTTGGAAACTCCACGAGATGTGTATATTTGGTGGGGTTTTTTTTTTTTTT
>CABFVX010002861.1:9434-61884 GCA_902151425.1 Timema shepardi | reverse complement strand
TTTAGTAACACTCAACCTTGTCAAGTGAGACTGTGTAAATGTTATACTATAAATTTGTTCTATATTTTGCTTTAACTAATTCTCAAATTACTCTCCTTTTAGAAATTCTACAGCCTCTTGACTGGTCACTGTGTTGCCCAGGTCACCGCAAGTAATCAAGTAATCAAGTAATCCCTCAAGGATATTTGTCTTGAGAAGAGATTTAAAATTCTATCATTTTCTGCCTAATTGTAAAACTTGTATATTTTAATGCTTCTAATGTCTACTAAATAAAACTATTGTGAAATTGAAATGTTCAGTTTTCTAATTTACTTAGTTTAGCAGTATTTAGTGGCAATTCCGTTGCACGCCTTTCTATTTTTATATTTCTTAAGCACTTGTTTAATGTTACATTTAAATGCCTTGTTTTTTTAATTCATTATGAAGGCTGAGGCCTATTAAATTTCTAATGACTAAATTATTTTGCTATGCTTAAAGCGTGTTCCCAATTCTTGTCTCTGTTTACCTTTTATTTATCATTTTATTATTATTGTGTTAATAAATGGGCTTACAATGCCTTTATATATTGTTTATGTTTGTTTACTTCAACTTATATTTTATGATACATTCACTTCAAATAAACTTAGAACATTTAGGAACAATTAGCTATTTTCTATGGTTGTTAGGACTTGGAAGATGGGGCTTAAGTTAAAGAGTTTGTCAAATTAAACTTCTCTAATAATCACTTTGGTTTAACGTGTAAATATTCTTTGTGCACTAGCTTGTTTGAGCTTTCAAGCATTATAAGCTTGATCAACTGAAGAGCACATTCAAATTTTTCAACCCTGAATGGGTTTGGATTCACGAACATCTGAATCTGAGGCAAGACCTTTACCCCAAGACCGCCGAGGTAAACCAAATATATGACTTATAAACATTTGTTACACCCCAAGTAATGTGCTATTTAAATAAATAAATAATTAAATTTGAACCATCATAATGTAGTGGTTTTTTTTGTGGAGAGTTAAAAATATACAATAAATTAAATGATTGAAACTATTTTACAATATTAAAAATAAAGATCTATCCAAAATATCAAATGTTTTAAAATTAGAGCCAATATTTCAGTCATATTATTATGAATGAATCGAAAAATATATATTGTTTAAGCCAGTTCATGTTTATTATTATTATTCATGTTTATAAGCCTGCCAGGGAAATGGGTGAAGCATTTATTAGTGTTTGATTGCTGAAATATAATAAAATAAAATTGTGATTTAAAATAGGTTTGTGTAAAAATAATCTTAAATTTAATATATGTGTGTACTTGTTATGAAAAAGTGATTTACATGAAGAAATTGGACAAAAAAGTGACTTTTCTATAAACAAGTTAAAAATAATGGTTTGTTTATCAACCCTGCAAGACATGTATGTATACTGTGACGTGCAGCCTTTCCTGATGACAAAAGTTAAAGTGTGACTGGTACACAATAAATAAAAAACATTGAAATATGCTATATAGAATCACACACATTTTATATATGTTATATAAAACACACACACAATAAAAACACCTAAAAAACAATAAAAATTCAAACATGGAAGGTGTGTGTATAAAATCAACTTACATTTGAGTAAACTTTTGCAAGCATCTTGAAAACATCATCATCTGGAGTTGGATTAGGAATACCATTAGTTTGTGAACGATTGTCATCATAAGGGTAGTTAGCCACCAAAGAGCCACCATGTAAATTTGCAGATAATACAAATGGATATGATTTGATCCATGCCATGACTGCAGCTGTTTCAGGTTCTAGTTTACGGTTCCACTAAAACCAAGCAATATTTTTATATAAATTATTCATCCAATTGTATGAAGAGTTTTAAAAATATATCTAGGACAACAAAAGAGAGTTTTATTAAAATTCATTGTCTTCGAAAAATCAGTATTTATTTAAGAGATGTGTTGTGAAAAAAATATACTATGGCACCTATGGTTGAGCTGGTAAAACCATTTTAACCAAACTTAGGTGCTTTATTGGATTAAAAAATGTCATAGGGAATTAGTGATCTAAAGCAAGGGTGACCACAGAGAGTAGAGCAAACTCTGACCCAAAAGGTTAGGCATTCAATCCTTACTGGGTGGACTTAAAAGGCACCGTGGCATTTTGTTGAGCTGATAGTTATAAAGTGAATGATTCAAAATGTTTTTCATGCTGAATGTATTGAAGATCAGAACTTGCACCTAATTAGTTTGGGTCGAATGCTGAATGTCTTTGTTGCTTAAGGACACGGGAACTATATCAAATATACTGAGGTTGAATTTGCAGACTATACAGGAAATCCACACATTTCAATGCTGGCTATATAATTGTTTTATGACAAACTATAATCATACCACTTGTCAAACTATTAGTAACCTGTTATCTCTCAAGATCTTGTCATAGAACGTACATTGATTAGAAGTTTAAACTTATGAAAACTTCATACAAGGGAGAGGAATTACAGAAACTGTGCTGTTCATTTGAGTAAATAGTATTATGTCTGTGCACATATACACGAGGAAATGACAATAATAACTTCAAATCATCACCATCATCATAACAAGGTGAAATGGGATATTAAAGGAAAATTCAGAACAAGAAATAAGATCATAAAATTGTTAGAAAGTCACAATCCTTTTAGTGTGTGATGATAGCCTCCAGAGGCCGTCGAGTATTATATGTGTTATGTTAAGAAATATAGTTAACTGTAATGCATCAGAAGATACATATTATGCTTAAATACACCACACTTTGACCAAAGTCTATTTTTGATGTATTGATACAAAGTGAGATCCCTCATGCTTTAGCATAGTCATAAAAATCAATAATACAATGACTCAACATGTAGATCATGACATTTTGATTTGGCAGTTGACCAAAAGTGTCAAAGGAAAGACTTTACAGATAACTTCAAATATAAGCTCAAAACTTAACCTTCGACTATCTTTAAATACACCTATATGAGAAAAACATACAAGATTACTGGATTAATAAAATATTCATGCCTTAATCATACTTCCCCGAATGATGAGACAAAATACTTCAATAGGTTTGGTGGAAAAAGTGTGAGACTTATCAATACATAAATGACCAATCCTACCCACACTTTGATAGGACTTTATGGCCCAAAGCATAAGTGTTTGAAGACTATGTGCACCAGAGACGAGCAATCACTTTTTATACAAAGGAAGGCCAATGAAAATAATTATCACAAATCTCAGCTTTAGTTATTTATTAGTGAGCTCTAATTACAAAATAAGCTTATTGGAATGATAATTAATCAATTTAGTGCGCGGTCCCGGCACAGATTTATCTGATTACCAAACCCTTCCTTCACCTCTGACAAGACATCTTGTGAATGTGGGGAATGCCAGGCCTCCGCCATGGTTCGGATTCCACGTTAAACTGTAGGTCCTCCATTTCACCTCACAATCACCCTACCATTACACATTAGCGTAAGTGCGTATAACCCGAATGGGTAGTAAGACGCGGTGCTAATAATAATAATTTAGTGCGGGGGCGAACCAACTAGTAGGATAAACACTATATAGCAGGATTATCAGGACAGTTAGATTAAGTACAGATTACATTATTTAATTGTTGTTTAAAATTTGGATATGGTATAGTAGATGATGTAGACAAAAATATGTAAGAAGATTTAGGTCTTGAACTACCCTTTAAATATTGAGATAGATGAAAATTAAATAAATAATAATCAATTTAGAGTTAGTGTTTATGACATCCAACCAATGATTGTTGATGATAACACAAACTAAAATTGGAGAAGCAATACCTAAACAACATGTACCGTGAGCTGTAAACCGTACATGTGAATGGCAGAGACATATAACCCAAAAACTGCAACTATATAAATGAGTAGCATACCTTCACAGCTTATGAGTGCTCCACCAAGTTGTTACATGCAAACCTTTATGGTTGCAAAGAATCCAAATGAGTGGGACAGGAGACTAGAAAATAGTATATTTGTTCCTATGGTCAGTATTGTTTCTGCTCCTGTTGAGCTTCTTAACATGATCAGGTGTAATTATTGTATATCATAAACAATGTGCCCATAATGATCAACATTTGTTAAATGTTGTGAATTTGATTTAAATGTATATCAACATGTGGGAGCTACCATGAAAAACGGTGTGAGAACAAAAAATTAATTTTCTATGATTCTGATTTAACACGGTAACATAATTTAATCCTTTGGTCTGAATGATTAATTTTGATGCTAATTAAGTGCCAAATTATACATTATTATTTTTCTTTGTCATAGTATATGTTACCATTATTTTTCCTGTTTGTCATAACATAGAAACTTAATTCAAACAGAAATAGTAAAAATAAAAAGAAATAACCTTTAGTGTTATAATTATAATTTATTTTGACTTAATTAACACTTTTTATATTACTGCACACAATGGCTGACCATGTCACTAATCATTATATTATGCATAATGAGCTGTGAGGTGGTATTAACTCAGTTACAATGAGATATGACACTAAGAATGTGTTTTAACAGACTTAACCTAAAAAAAATTGGCATGTAAATTTAATTAAGTAGTTTGATAAAACTTTTATCACTTTATCATCCACAATTATTTTCTATAAAAAAAGCTAAAATTATTTTAGTGATTTTTTGAAATATTATTGTACCTCCCCTTATAAAGTCCATATTGTCTCTATAATATGTATTCCCAAGTCAGTCCATTTTACATCAGACATTGGCTGTATACAATTTAAAATCTAATTATTATCAATGCTAAGGATATCAGGATTATCCATTCTAAATGAAAATATAGGTCTACTTAGTTTTAAAAAAGTAAGCGTCCTTTAACTGCTATCAACAAAACTCACTCTTGTTGGGCCATACTGATCTGGGAAGTTACGGTTGAGATCAACTTTATTGGCATTAGGTCGTCCTAGTACACTGCCATAATCACCTGGAACCACAATTATAGTGATTATAATCAATGAATATGTTAATACAATTAATTAATTTTCAGTTAATCCATTTGGAAAAAAATATTTTTAGCGCACATAGTGAATTGATGTATCATGTACAAAATATATTTAAAATATATTATTATTAGCACCGCGTGTTACTACCCGTTCGGGTTATACGCACTTACGCTAATGTGTAATGGTAGGGTGATTGTGAGATGAAATGAAGGACCTACAGTTTAACGTAGAATCTGAACCACGGTGGAGGCCTGGCAGGCATTCCCCACATTCACAAGATGTCGTGTCAGAGGTGAAGGAGCGGTTTGGTAATCAGATAAATCTGTGCTGGGACCGAGGATTGAACCCCGGCCGCCAGCACAGAAGTCTGACACCTTACCCCTAGACCACCAGGTCACCTTTAAAATATAAAATTAAGTAATTTTGAACATGTTTTTAACTTTGAAAAAAAAAATACAATTATTGGTTTTTAGAGGGTGCTGCACTCTATAGATTGTAGTACAAAATATTAGTATTAGTGTCCTAAATTCCTTTGCTATAATTTCATTTACTATAAGAGTGATTTTTCATGAATGTGTTTGTTAAACAGTTTATGGTGATGTATCATTATATTTAAGTGTAATTGCTAGAGATTATATTCTTAGTTTTTTAACTATGTTATTAATTAGATTAAATTTTGTAAATTTCAATGGAGTTTTACAAAGTATCCAGACAAAAATACCAAAATTCTATTGAAACTAAAATTAACTATCTCATGGGTTAGCAACCTATTTTACTAGTTTTATATGGTTACAATAACTATTTTGAGGATAAGTAGCCAAACTTAGTAGATTAAATTATTTGTCAGAAAAATTCGACTGGAGAGAACACTTAGCAGGTGCATTGTGATATTTTGGTCTTGCTAAAAGGTATAAAACTATTTTATTAAATATCCAGACCTAGCTTAATGTTATTGACTCCTTGCTGCCTTTTAAGGGCAATCAATCACAGCCTGACCTTTTACAAAAACCACTTTCTGGTTGGTTTTAAACAGATTCATGACTTTGGCACTTTTCGTTCAGGAAAAAGTGCAAGGGAGATGACTGCTTTCACAATAACGATTATTTCTGACAAAATGCTTTTGACAACAGATATACGCAAAGTTGGCTGACTTACTCCAAACAAAACTATTGAATATAGATACAATACTGTCTAGTTTTTTGTTTTGTTTTTTTCCTGTAGGCACTTGGCACAAGAGAGTTATTCAGCACAGTAGTAGGCTGGCTACACATGTAGTGAGCTCTAAATGACTTGTAACCAGACTGCTTTCAAACCTACATAAAGACTGTTGCTTCAGACTTTCTGGGAAATGAACCAAAGCCTCTTTATGGTAGTTGGAAATCTAATTTACATCACTTCAATAATCAGGCAAAATACAAAGCCTTCTATAACCACGGTAAGATAACTTCCCTATGAATAGTTGAAGTAAATAGTAAACTAAATCCTGGAGTTGAATGAATATCTGAGTAGGTGGAAAAATTGGACTAAAGAGCTAGACTGAAATGGTTGACCAAGAATCTTTTTAAAAAGCCAGTATACCAGAGTAATAGACCAAAAGGTATTTTACAAATTATAATACATATAATAGTAATATTGTTGGATACATTACCTTCTTGTGCTCTTTGGTAGCCATCAGGATTCATGGTTGGCATTATATGAATGCGAGTAGTATTAATAAGATTTGTAACTTGAGGATGTGTTCCATAGTTCTCACAGAGATACTTGAGAAGTAATAGTAGCATCTCACGACCCACCACCTCGTTGCCATGCATATTGGCTACATATTTGAACTCTGGCTCCCCAGGTTCATGAACTCCTGGATTGTCTGATACTTCCAACACTAAAAGATCACGACCTTCTACACTGGTTCCAACAGAATACAACCTGGTGATGCTAGGATAATTTGTGGACAAAGCATTCATTTCCTCTTTTAATTCTTCATTGGAATGATGTTTAAATGTTGTAGGAGTTGCAAAACCATTTTCGTCCATTTTGGGGTGAAATATTATTTCTACTTGGTTATTTAGGTTTACATCTGCAAAATTAAATTGTATTAAAAAGCTATTTTAACATAATTTAATTAAATATTAATAACAATCTACTAAAAATAAGCCAAGTAATAATACAGTTAGTGATTTTAAAATGATTATTCTTAGCTTCATAATAATTTTTTTTAAACTCTTTAATTGTATATATGTCACACCCCATTGGTGAATTTTCCCGGTTCATGAATCGGGCAAATTTTTGTCTATTCAGTGAACTGGCCTCTCCTCCTGACCATTTAACTCACTGGAAAAATAATAGTCCAGTTCATGAATTGTAGAGCGCTTGTACTGAACAGCTCCAACCGTTACCCAATTTATGAACTAGTCAAGTGGAAAAGAAGTTTGTTCTTTAAGTAAACTTAACTTTTAGTTATTTTTGAATGGAAGGTTAGGTTAAGTTAGGTTGGGTTAGTTTAATATAATTTCTTAAAAGGAATTTCAGTTTAGATAGTACAATTATTTCTAGTTCATGAAATGGCCATAGTTAATGCAATTTTTGCCCAGTTCCTGAAATAGTCAAGTGAAGAAGCACATTCAACAAATGAGCAGAAATTGGCCCAATTCATAAAATGGGTAGTAAGATATATACATATCTTATATCGAAGTTGATGGTTCCATAAAAAAAAATTTATGTATAAAAATGTTGACGTAGAAAAACCATTCTTTTTAAACATGGTATTGTGTAATTTATTTTGTTTTAGAAATATTTCTTAATCAATGCAATCATTATAAGTGAATATGAATCACATTATGCAGGCTTAAAAGTTGTGTTCATAAAGCTAATTTAAAACAAACCAGAAATAAATGTGTTGAGAATACCTTAAAAAAACAATAGTGAACATAAACTGTTTATTAGAGATAATAAAACAAACTGAAGCTGATTTATAGAGGAGGAAGGCTACATGTGAAAAGGGGTAAGAGAATTGAGGAGTCAATAACATCCTGCTAGGCGACCTGTTGGCGTCGCCATGATTTTGACCAAACATTTCCTTCTTCCTCTTGAGACATCTCCATTCTATTTTTATTTTCAATTACTTTTCTTATGCCATCATCATTACGATGGGAAAAATCCCGATTGGTCTTGAAAAAAATTTGATACATAGTTTTTTTTCTCGATAAATAGAAACAGTTTTTCTATTTAATATTCGAGGAGTCACCAAAACTTGAGTGAGAAAAGTTTAATTCAAAACTTCAGTAAAGTCTCAATAAACTGCAATCGGATTATCTGTGAGTGTTTCTTAAATAATATAGTTCAGGGTTAGGTGGAAACTGTGGAGTAATCTCTAGTTAGTCAAATGGAAGAGTAAAAGTGTTTTGATACATTGTTGGACTATGCAGGGCATCATGGATGTTCTGTCAATGTGAAAAATGAGAATTGTCATAAGAAAAAAAGTCAAAAATAAGTTAAAGCATAAAATAATACAAAATAACTTAAGAAAACATATTTAGAAGAAAATATTATACAGGCTGCTTTGTATTTTTAAGCATATCTATGTAAAATAGTTTTATATGTATGATTATCCATGATATAAATACAGTTTATTTGTCAACATTAAAGAAAGCGTGATTTCAATTATCAGTGCAATCTCCAGTACCGATTAAACCAGATAATCAGGAGTTTACTGTATTTAGCAGCATACATACAGTTCATAAATAAAATATGTCCCCTAAATTACCTAATACACATACAATGTTTGTAATAAAATTACATTGATTTTAAATGTTATTTGTATGATTTTTCAGAATGATGAAAATATATTATAATGCCACCCCAAAAAGGTTCATATGTTTAAGTGAAAGGAGATAAGATTTTACTAGTCCCGAAATCCAGTTACTAGCTTTAAAGCTATTATCAAATAATTAAATACATTAATAACTATGGTTTGGATGTTTATGAAAAAAGGCCTGGAAAATATGTAAGCAAATATAACGTTAAAAATATTAAATAATACTTAAAACTAAAAAAGATGTCCTAATTTTTTTTTAAATTTAACTTGGTATATGTTACAAAACCATATAAATCAATCGGTAATAAAGTATTTTCCCCTAAATTTATTCGAAAAAACCTTTCAACTTCACAGAATTCAATTTCATAACTTTTGGTATGTGAAAAATTTGCACTAATAGAATTTACACTAAAAATTTGATATCACAATAAACAAGTATGAAACAACAAGTAAATTACTTAGGTATTTTCTCTAAGATGAGAGTGTGGAAGTAAACATTGAAGTGTGTGTAATCATCACATGATCCTTAAGATCCAAACAAGGCGTGACCAACATAGTGCATCCCATACAGTAATGTGTGTGTTTAAGCCCTGACAATAATGTGATTGCTGCATGTAAAATTGCCATGAGTTGATTTGGTTCATTTGACTTTGTTTAGTTCCACTCTTCTCATTTCGAAAAACATACATTTAGAGTAAAAACAAAAATATTATAAATATACCAAGGAAATAGTTACAAGAGGAAAGGAAACTAAGAGGAAAGGGAGAAAGACAGTTAGTTCTGTGAAAGGAGGTGATGATATCACCCGGACCTAAGTTTCTCTCGGTAGCTATAGTAGCTCTTAACTGTTATAAAACACTTAAAAGTTGTCAGGCTGAATTGAAACTGCTTCAAGCAGGCAAAACTATATTAAATTATTCTTATCCACAATTTATCTTGTCACATAAATATGTAAATTCCTTTAAATCATTTAACAATAACATGAATGTAAAATACAAAGCATATATTTGTTTCTTAAATATTAGAGATATAAAATTATTCAAGCAATTTTAACCAAAATATGACATGCCCTAAAAAATGTGTAAATATGACTTAAAACTGAAAACTACCCAAATATGCTCTTGTATTCCAAATAAATCGTATATTTTTAGATTTAGTGTAGCAAAAACATGTTTACATTTAATTAAGCATTAAAATTATATTGAATAAAAATAAATTTTCAGGTCATAAACATCTGAGACCTATAACAATATATATATATATATATCAATATTAGTAATTAAAATATTCACTAAAAAATATGTCATCTTAAAAAAGTGTAAATTAGTTTAAAATATTCTAGATTTAAGAGAGCATTTTTTAGATTTGTGCTAGAGAGCAAAATTTGGTGTGGAAATGTGAATGATTATATAAAATGTATATCACATATTAAATTAGATATATGGTAGTTGTGGGTATTATAAACACATTTTTAGTAAAAGAGTACAAATGTATTAAATGATTTTGTCTAGAAACAACTAAATATATATACATAAAGAAATAAGAACATTGCTATTCCATAAAGTAGTGGTGGAACTTTATTTGTGTGAGAGGGGAAGATGGAGGTGGGGAGCAAGTATCAAAAAAGTTTTGTAAGGTTTTTCTACCATCCTCTCGCCAAGTCAATGTTAGATAATTGGATGCTCCTGGAAGCTTTTTTTTTTCTAGTAGACCTCATCTGAAGAATTATTGAAAATTATATTCTTTTAAAAGTCATCCGGAATAGTTTTAGCACTTAAATTCTTTGAAGAATTTTGATACCTCTAGAGGCTATTTGGTGTGGTATACTTGGAGAATTTGTTAAGATTGAATGCCTCAAAGAGCTATTTTTAAAAGTGCTCACTAACATTCTTTTTATAAATTAGATTCCTTATAAATTATTTGAAGTTGTCCCCAACTAGTTTTTTTTTAAATTTGGTTACCCTTAGATAAAATGTGTTCCTCATTTTAAAATTAGAGGTCTTCACCAGCAAATTTATAAAATTGGATGCCCTTAGAAGCTATTTGGAATGGACCTCACCTAGATTTATTTTCCAGAATTTATTGAAAATGGACTTCCCTTAACACATTTTTAAAAAATGAATTGTTATATGGAGTAATTGGAGTAATTGGAGTGGCCCCTACAGATAATTCATTAAAAATTAGATGCATCTAAAAGCAATTCTGAGTAATATTTGTCTGGAAAATTTAAAAATTAAATGCCTCTAGAAACTATTAGGAGTGGTCATTCCCTGGAAAATTTTTTAAAGTGAATGCCTCTATATATAAGTTATTTGAAGTTTGACACAAGGCCATCTTTAAGCTTCATTTTAAAAACTCTATTCCCCCCTACCTCACTACATGTGTGTGTACTGTGTATGCACATACATACGCACATACACACATACAAACACATATAGTGAGGGGGAGGGAGGGTTAGAGGGTTCAAACTACTATGTAGGTACATGAATATACAGTATACTACACTCATGCTTTAACATTGAATGATTATAGACACACAAATAAAGAATTGTTCCTGAATGTATGTTTACAAACAAACCAGGGAAATGTATTGTCACATTCACTCGCTTGAAAGAACGAAGTGAGATTCAACAGATATATTTTGAATAAGAGTTGTGCCTTTCTTGTATATTTTATTTTTGTGTTTATTGTATAGTTCTTCTCATCATCGGCAATACAGTCTATTGTGAGAGAAGATGCCTTAGCCCATTTGACCTTTGAAGTGAGTTTCACTTAATTTAATTTGATTCTGTTATTAGAATTTTTCCTGGTGACCATTTACATGTATTGTGTTTTGAAGATGTGTATTTACAATGTTTCAGGAGTAAATCATTTTGTATCTCTCTTGTTTATCTTGTGACCTTGATTGGGTCATAAAGAGAGATGCTAGGCAACTAGAAATGCCAGAAGTATAGTGCTGATAATGTTTAGACAGGTGTTGTGACATCAATGTGTGTGTTTAACAGGGACTACTTCAAACCTCCCACCATGGCATGTGGATGACTAATAAAACACATCCATTAACGTGTGTAAGTGTATGTGTGTGATGCTAATATCAAACAATTTGGTGACGTATGTTTTTGATATAAGTTCCAATAATATCGTGAATCGTGTGGAATGGAGAAAACTCGCTAACATTTTACCCGGCACCACAGGAACAATTATAAGGTGATGAGTATTATTTTCAATGTTGCAAAAACTATACTATTCGAAGAGATATATAAATACAGCTAAACAATAAATTTTAGTATATAATCTTAAAATTGATATGATAAAAATTATTTTAGTCGTATTATATGGATCCAATATGAATGTGTATTGTGTTGGTTATATTATATTCTCATTAATTTAGCTCATACTGAAACTTTTATGGATAGTTTATTATCTCATTACCTAGCATGTGCGTACCATAGCTATTTTCGTAGGCCAGCAGCCATTTTTCTAATTGTATATTCTTACCTGACCAATATATTTACTTAGTCATTAATTTTCTCATTTATTACTTTGTTCATGGTCATAGTATAGCAGTGAACTGGTAGCACAATTTATCAGCTTCAATACAAAGTATTTGGACTGGCTAAAAGTACAATGGTTCATGGGTAGATGGCATCAGAGTATCTTATTACAATGAAACATTAATTCATGCCTACACCAGAGAATGTACGAGCAAACATAGACATTGTTAAATGCCTGAATGAGGGAAAAGGTTAAGGGTTTGCATTATGTTTGTTTTTTTGTCAGGAATGGTCATCAAAGATGAAATATGACTAATAATAAGTTTACTGTGATTGTAGTTGTTTGTCTATTCTGTGTGTATTCCTAACTTTTGGCCTTTTATTTAAAGAAATTTGAATGGGTTGGTGTTCACTATGAATAGTTCTGAGCTTCCTTACCCCACTTTCCTCATATTGTGACTGAATCTTGGAAGTTAATTAACACATAGTGTTTAGTTAATAACATTTCTAAGACAAGTCAAGATATTTCTATAACATGTGTCATATCTCCTCAGTCTTCCTGGGCCATGCCTGACTTTTTAAGTGTATGCTATGTTTCAATTGAAAGCTAGCAGTCTTACATTCTTACCTTGAAGGAATAAACTCTTTAAGATAGGGCCATAGTGTAGTCAGTCAATAAGTAGCTTATAAGATAGGTTAATAGTGTAGTAAGTCTATGAAAGATTGCTAGCTTTTAGGAGTGCATGATTATATTGGGGGAAAAACAAGATCGCCTACAAAGTGACCTTTTTTGTATAACAATGTTGGTAGCCGAAAGCTTACCAACATTTAAGAGAGTGTACATCAAATTCAGACTGCAATGACACAGAAACTCATAGTTATAATCCTGAATTATCGAAAGTAATAGGATGGCCTCCTAGTTTAAAATCACATTTCTCATCTTAAAACAATGGCTTCTGTACTCTAAGCATGTGCATTTCAGATATAGCTGAACAGCAGGTTCATGACCTGGAATACATCCAGGGACAAATTAACTGAGTAACAGGTCAGTTGTGTCCAGTACTTCATCAGAGGATGTTGTTATACATAGGACCTCTCTGCATGGTCTAGGAATATTTTCAAGTTAGGGTATTTAACTAGTCCATTTTAAAATTTCTAAATTTTGGTTTTTTTATTTAAGATTTAACGTGCACTTTTTGAACCAACTGATTATATTAAAATATATGAGTGTTTCTATGAGCGAGGGTGAAAGGACCTACCAATTTTGCCGATAAAGGTATTTTCACATATCTTCCAGGGTTCAACATGCCACAATTGGCATGGAACCAATTGCTTTACTTGCCCTCCTAAGGAAGTTGTGCTTCGGATCTTTATCACTCTAGAAAAACCCATATTGGGTCCTGGGGCGAGCCCTTTACACCAAGAACACCAAGGTCAACCAGCTCTAATTAAAATAAAATATGTTCTAACAAACAATTTTTTTTCTTTTTCCTTCAAAGAGAAAGTTTAGGCTTTACTCATAAAGTAAAACACTCTAATAACACTTGTGACACTAAACCAATTCGCAAAAGGCCATATAGAATACCACAGGTACAGAAGGAAATAATGGAAGAAATTGTGGACAATATTTTAGCTAAGGAGGTCACGGAAGAGTATAACTTTCCTTGGTCAGCAACCTGTATTTTAGTAAAAAGAACTGGACCAGAAATTAAAATAAAATATTGCTTTAGTTTAGATTTCAGAGGACTAAATTCTGTGATGCAAAGAGATGCCTATCCTTTGCCCTTTGACACAGAAGATTTAGATAGAATGGGAAACTCTGTTATTTAGTACTATTGACATGAGGACAGAGTGGTTTCTGGCAACAAAATATAGAACCCGCTGACAAGAGATAAAATTGAATTTTAAACACCTATTTGCCACCTACACTATAAATACATGGTGTTTGGTTTAACCAGCTATCAACTTCCTTTAAACATTTAATGGATAGTGCACTATCAGATTTGAAGGACATAAAATGTTTTGTTATTGTGACAACAATCATTTTTAGTATAACAATATATGAACATGTAGATCATTTTAGACAGAGTTTTAAACAGTCCAAACAGGGCCAGTCTCAAAATACAACCTGAAACCTGCAAGTTTTCAGTAAGGCAGGTAGAAGCCACAAGTAATTAACTATCCGACACCAAAGAGTGTAAAGAACAAAAGAGCATTTTTAGGGTTAGATCTTAGTATCAAACGTCATAGTGGTCAAATATAAGTGATGTCAGACTTTATAACAGCATATCTCTAGTTAAGGTTTTTACGAGGCGTGTCCACAAAGTAAGGTCAATTGAGATATGACTGCCAAAATAGACTCGTAGGCGGGGTCACAGATGCACAGTAGCATAGATTGATTCATCAGTATTATGCTGATCCCTCTACTTCAGTTTTATCCTCATATGATGTTCTATGAGAGTGATTTAAAATGAGTGCTGTCATAAATAATCCTGCCAGTTGTGAGGTTCGTAATGTCATGCAATTTTTATTAGTAGAAAACCTAACGCTGTATAAATTTATCATTGGATATGTAAGGTATATGGGCCTGGTGTCATGAGTGTAAGTAAGGTGGGACAATGGGTCCATCTGTTTAAAGAAAGTCGCACCAATGTTCACGATGAGGAGCACAGTGGCTGAGCAAGTGTGGTGACTGACAATTTAGTGAAACATGTGGGCACAACAATTTGTGAGAATTGTTGTTTCACACTTATGGAACTTTCTTTTTTAATTTCCAGAAGTTTCACAGTCACCCATTCACAAAATTGTGGCAGAATAGCTAGGCTACAAGAAACTGTGCGCCAGATAGGTCCCCTAAATGCTGACTGAAGCGCACAAACAAAAACGCATGGATTTTTGCAGCCTTTTGAAAAAGAAGGAGATGAACGTGTTTCTCAAATTGTAATCGGTGACGAGACTTGGATTTCATATACTAATGTTGAAACAAAACAACAATTGATGCAGTAGCATCATTCAACATCCCCAAAGGCAAAAAAATTCAAAAAGGAACGCTCTGTCAAAAAATGGCTTCTGTTTTTTGGGACCAGAAGGGTGTCTTGCTTGTTGTATTTCTTGAACGAGGATGAACCATTAATGCTGTGGGATATTGTGAAAGCTTAAAAAGACTCAGACGCACAATTCAGAACAAAAGACGTGGCATTCTGACATCAGGGAATCTTCTTTTGCACAACAATGCTTGAGCCTACACTGCAGCTCAAACTCTTCAGCTGATTCCGCAGTTTGGATGGGAGCTGGTGGAACACCCACTCTACAGCACAGACCTCACTCCAAGTGCCAATCGCTTGTTTTTGAACATGAAGCAGTGGAGTGGCTCCCCTCTCAGTGTTTTGCAGAAGACAAACTGAAGAATAGTGTGAATCACTGGCTCAAATCACTAGTAGCAGATTTTTTTGAAAGGGGTATAAAGAAGTTGGTGCCAAGATATAAATATGTTTCGAAGTCAATTGGGACTATGTGGAAAAATAAAGCAGGTATGCATGTATTTTTAGTACTTTATAAAACTTTTCTATCCCTACTAGTTTTTTAAAATTAATTTATCAGACCCTACTTTTTGGATGCGCCTCGTGTATGGAGTTATGTCAGAAATATAAGAGCAATTTAAACTTGCTTGAAAAAAGTCCATGCTGCATGATAATTACTTATTTTGATTTAAGGGGCTACTATTGCGAAACAAATATATGCTTTTAGATAATTAGCATATAGGTGATACTTGCAATGAGAGAAAGAAGGCAGGTCATTAATAAATAAGAAAAATAGTGGTCCCAAAATAAAGACCTCCAAGCAAAAGCAGTGTCATTTATGATCTGCTTGCAGCCGCATAAGAAAGAATGCACCCAATAAATGGAGCTCAAGGAGAGATTAAACAATAATCAGGCAGGGCTGTGGAGTCTGAATTAATTATGGATGGAGTCAGAGTTGATAAAAATTTACATGCTCGGGTTTCAAATTAAAAACCTATAATATCAAAACAATATAAGGTAGTTATATAACTTTTATTTATTACTCTTTTTTATCCTTTAGGACCAATATGTGTAATTTGGATTTACAAATTTATTCTAATATAAATTCATAAAACCAAAAAGGTGTCCCATGAATTAATCTGTATTGGAGAGTTTAACTGCAGTATTTTTGTTATTACTAATTAATATACTTTAGCCATTTATAAGGAAGTTTGAATCAGAAAGTAGAAAAATAGAGAGGTATGAATCGAAGGCTTGGCATACCAACTCCACAGCCCTAAAAATAAGCTTATTTAAAATTAATTAAAAATCTACATTGTTAAAGGCCTTAATAAAATCCAGAAGTACCTATTAGTAAAGTTTTTTTTAGAATCGTGACTTATTACCCGTTTAAGTTATACGTTTATGTACTTATTACACCAATGGTTTTAGGAATGAAGAAAGTTATATTTAGAGAGATTGTACCTCCATTTGCAAGAAGGAAGATTGGAAAACCATGCATTAGACCATGTAGCCACCAAAGCGGGTATTAAAAAAGTTACTTTACAATTGTTTGTTTAGAGTTTAGCCCTTTTAGTGCCACGTCTGTACCGAATTTGCGGGGGAGGAACACCAGGTCTATTTCAGGTTTTGTGTTCAAAGAATGGCATGATAATTTCATCATTTTTTTTAAGGTTATACAAGAGAAATTGACAATGTTATTAATGAAGAGATTTTTTAGGTAAATGTGTTATTTTTATCTGTATATACTGTTCTGTAATAGAGGGAAGTGTTCTCTTTTTAGTGGCATACCACAATCCTACAACCACTATTGGGTAACACTGAAACTAGTGAAATCTGGAAATCCAATCTCATCGGTTCTGGCACTTCTAACGGTAGAAGTCAAAATTTATAAGATAAGCTCATGGCACTAAAAAGGTTAATATCATATGTAGCATTGATTTAAGTTGTACATGTGATGTGACTAAGAAGAAAGCTTGAATGGAGTATTGATTAGAATCCATGTTCATAGGTGTGCAAATATAGCTACTGACCCAGAACCCTAATTCTTTTGACAGAGAAGGAAGAATACTTATAAGCCAATAAAATGTAAACATTGTTAGGTTCACATGCTAAGTGTATTAATTCAGTCAATACTCAAATATTGTTATAAAATAAGTTTTAGTGACCATATTTAATATTGTAGTTATAATCTAAAATATAACACGATTATTTGAAGTTATTATGATGTCTTAGTAAAACCATAATCAACTACAATAAATAGGTTAACATACTTAATAAAATAGAAATGTTAATTAAGCCCCCCAAAAGTGTTTATTTTTATCAAAAGTTTGTTAACCAAGAGAATCAACCAGCCCCTTAGTATGGTCAGAGATCCTAGCTGCCAGCTTGGGGTCCTGGGTTCAATTCCCAGCTGGTAACATGGGTAATTTTCCCTTAAGGGTAGCTATTAACGATCACCAAGGGCTGATTAATTAAGCTTAAGTTGTGCTAAGAGTTTCTACAGATTCCACAGCCTATTCACTATATGCAGGAAAGACCCTTTGACAAAATAACTGTAAGAAAATCTTATTTTATTATTATAGTATGCTTTTTAATTATTTGATATATTTTTATCTCATTCTTTTATTGTAGATAGTTATAAATAAACTTTTCTAAGCTTAATGTGGGTTAAATTTATGTTCTCTTCTTTATAATAATTTTTTCTCAAATTTTGGGGCAAATAAATTGAAACCTCATAAACACATCCTCTGGAACACCTTTGAAGGGATTCTGATTTATTTATTTTTAATTTTGAGCACGCCTTTTTATTCTAAAAAGAAATATATGGGGCGGGGGGGGTTGATTCCATGATTTTTTTTACAAGTATAGCTAAGTACGGCCATACAGAGTATCCCCCCAAAAATGTTAACACTCTGAATGTAAATTTTAACCATAAAAATTTGAATAAAAAAGCAATTATTGTGATAATGTTAGTGCTTTATCTGTGTATTTAGTGGTGCTACATTCCTTCGAATGGCATCACAACAACGTAAATGAAAATGGCAGAACAACGTTTAATGTTTCAGCAATAAAAATGGATTCTTAAGTCTTAATGGAAAACGAAGAATGTCAGTGAGGTGTCAAGATGTTAAAGAAATTAAGTGAAACATGAGCACCTACACACGAGTAACAATAGCAAGATTGCATGACAAGTTTGAGGCTGATGGAACAATGCAAAATGTGAACAAGGAACGGTCTGGAAAACCGAGACAATGTTCTCCTGAGAGTGGTGATTGTAAATCCAGTGTTCATCACATTTTGTGGTGTGTAAAGTGGAAGCCATACATTCAGAGACCAATCCAAGCAATGAGGACGATCTAAATAGGCGACTTCAGTTTTGTGAGTGATTTTTGTACATGTGTGAAGAAAGGGAAGAGTTTCAAGATTTAATGGTTTGGTCTGACAAAGCCACTTTTATACTTAATGGTACTGTTAAATGGCATAAGTGTGTGTACTGGGCTTCCGAAAATCCATACCTAGTGGAACAACAAGCAGTTAGTCTACCAGGGAAATATGTGTGGTGCGGTCTCTCTTCCAAAGAAATCATAGGGCCATTTTTCTCTAAGTGGCTGTCAGAGGCATTACCTACTTAACAACGTTCTACCTTCTTTAAGTGACCGGTTTTGGGATGAAGAGTGCTACTTTCAGCAGGATGGTACACCATCATACTACACCACACTTTCTTGATGTCACTTTTCCCAGGAGATGGATAAAACAAAGAGGGAGGGTGGAGTATCCACCTAGATCTTCTAACCTACCACCACTGGACTTTTACCTGTAGATACTCTAAAAATCACTTTGTACAAAAACAAAGAACACTGCAGGACATGAAATACAAAGTTTAAAAAGCATGTGCTGCTATTCTGCTCTAAACAATATAATGAGTATGTGTGTCTAATGCACATCATTGTCAACGATGCATTGGTGCTGAAGGTAGTCATTTTGAACATTTGTAGCTTTAACGTAATCTACATATCAACAAGATGATGTCTGTCCTTTTATTTGTTAAAATATATGGTAATGAAATGTGTACACATTTTATTGGGATATTCTGTACATATATATCAGGAGAATACAAATAGTTTACCGACACCAAAATAAATTTATCTCTAAAATGTATATACAGCCAACTCTGGTTATAATGAACCTCTACAGACTCAGATATGTGTTCACTATACCCTAAGTTTACTAAAAACCGTTTGTTTTTTTAAATCTGAAAGTGGTGGGTTAGTGACAAACAAAATAAAGAGTTCAAATACAATCGCTCTTAAATGAAATCTATTAATCTTTTTTTTAAAAAATTGTTTATTTGCTGATGTTTATTGTATACCGTTTTGGTTAGTATTTTTTCCAGGTCCTTCTCTAGAGTCTGTGCTTTTTCCACACTTGATTCCACACATTCATAAATTCATAAAATGAGACTCAGTAGAAAAGTTTAATTTTTTTAGTTTCATATATCCTCTCAAAGAAAGGAATTAGAGATTACACTTACTAAATGGCCTTAGACTTTTATTCACATTCAAGTAACTCTTGTATTATTAATTCCTTGGTCACGGTACAGATTTATCTGATTGCCAAACCCTTCCTTCACCTCTGACAAGACGTGTATTAATCACAACTTGTGAATGTGAGGAATGCCGGGCCTCCACCATGGTTCAGATCCCACGTTAAACTGTAGGTACTCCATTTCATCTCACAATCACCCTACAATTACACATTAGCTTAAGTGAGTAAAACCTGAACAGGTAATAAATAAGATGCGGTAATAATAATAATAATAATTTTATCAATATGTTTTTAGAGAATGATGATGTTATGATGACATTTCTTGTTTAAAGTCTCAATTTTTATGCTCAATAAAACCAAATTTGAGGATTTATTATAAACATAATTTTTAACACACACTGAAATATATGTGGGTCGGGACCAATGAATTAGGTTCACTGTAGCACTGTGTTCACTAAAACCAGAGAAGACTGTGTGTGTGTGTGTGTGTGTGTGTGTGTGTGTGTGTGTGTGTGTGTGTGTGTGTGTGTGTGTATATATATATATATATAGAGAGAGAGAGAGAGGGTGTATATTATAGCGTCAAATATTCTAGAGGTGTGTTTCCATCAACCAAACATTAAGAAAGTTTGTATAAATATGGTTCTAGAAACATTTAGTTTTTGAATATTAAAGGTTTTACTTAAAGATGGATTGGTCATTGGGGATCCATTTAATGGCCTGCTCAATCACAAAATTTGAACCTAATGGATTTTTATCTTCGAGGACATTTAAAGTCCATTGTTTGTGTAACTCCTGTTCCTGATGTTGACTTCTAAGAAAGCTTATTGTAAATGAATGTGAGAAAATATGTAATCGTCAGGTGTATTAAAGAGATTATGACAAAGCATGGAGCTCAGGCTTAGATGGTGCAGCAAAACAGGATAACACCATATTGAATATTATTTGTAACAAAATCTTCTGTCTTATGATTTTGTTAAAAATTGTCTTGTTTAATTGCAGTACTTCTGTTGGATTTATTATTAGTTGAACAATAAAATTCCTCCTAGCACAGAAACTAAGCGTTTCTAGACTCATGTTTGTCTGACAGTTTCAAAACTTTTGGTCAATGAAAATAGGCCCCTAGATTATTTTACACTAATTAATACACACATATATATATACACGCACTATAAGCAAAGGGTTAGTCATAACTGTATCCCAAAAGGTTATGTGTGTATTTCTGAGGTGATGGCTCTGTAAAAAAATGTTGTTACATGTCAGATTTGAAGATTGCAGTCACATATAAAAAAAGATGCATGTTTGGATATGTTCATAATAACCTTAATAAATTTTGATACACATCATGATGTAATGTAGCACCAAATACATGAATTCAAAAGATTAAGTTAACTGCAGGCAGATTTGTGCATATTTCAAAATTAATTACTAAATTGACATTCATAAGTTACTTGATGCTACACTAAAATATCTAAACCGAAAAGAGCTTAATTATATATTATGTCAAAGAATAGGTCAGGTAGTGTAAAATAACTTAGATTTTGTTTGGTCTAAACAATGTATTTGCATAAAATTAGTGCTATTTTTCAAACCTCCCAGCTACAACTTGGGGGTCTCCACACAGAGTTATGAAACTGTTCCCCATTTTTCTGTGATGAATTCGGTTCATAAGGGTAAGTGTCAGTAATTTTAACTGTCACTAATAAGATCTGAATTTTATAAAGGCTATACTGTTTGTTTGTCATAAATTAAATACAAACACAAGGTGTCTTAAAATATTTAGGACTTTGTTTATAAACAATCAAAATATGAAGGAAAAAAGTGTTTTACCTTTTATTCTTCAAAGTATTGGGAGGGGCGACACCTCCGCACATCATCTTGAGCCTCTTCTCAACATTCATCGAACAATCCATACCAGCCAAAATTGTTGGATCTTGATAGTGCTTCATCTCCAAAACCTTAACTTATCATTGTAACTGTTTCAGGTGAACTTTTTTTAACCTTTAAACTAAATTTGATTGCTATTCTTTTCTTGGTATTTGAATATATGACTGTGATTTTAATGCTCCAAAATAAAACACGACTTTCTAGAGGAAATATGTTGGACACACTGATAAAACATGGCAGAGTGCAGGCTCAAACTTGTTAGTCAATAGTTTCAACAACCTTTGCCAATGGTTGGTACCGGTGGTATCTTTAAAAAAAAATAGTCCTAAGGCCTAACAACACACAACATATGTAATTTTTAATGCCAAACAATATATTAACTATTCAACAAAACTATTTTTTTAAATATCGTTAGTTATTGTATTATTTTAACCAAAAAAATTGGGGGTGAGGGGTTAAAATGTTGATGCATTTTTTTTACAAATTTGTCTGCTTAAATAGTCACCGCGCCACTTTGTCCTAGTTAATACCTGTTTGGGCAACTAAAATAGGTTTTTACACTAATAAAAATAGGGAAAAGGAAAGTGAATTTTAGAGTAAATGTACCGTATTTATTTAACTATTTAAGTAAATTTACACTCAATATTCAAATCCTGATTTCCACATCCTTGGCAATCCTAGATCCAACCCAAGAGTGACCTGTGAGACCGTTCATTCACTGTTGCAGGTTTTAAATAGTTATTGCAGCCTTTATTATAACATTAATCTTCAATGTGGCCTTTATTCAAAAATAGTCTACTGGAAATAATGAATGTAGACTCTCAATCACATGATAGGCATTTAATGTACCTTTTGCTGCTTAGCATATAATTTTGTAGTACAATTTCAATGGTTAAGATAATTACAAAAATGAAAAAATGGATACAATATTAACATAATTTTTGATAATAATGGAAGTATTTAAAGCATAAACATAATTATTTACTTGCACATATTTTGGTAAAACAAAAAATCAGGTATGAATAGGTTTCACAAATAGTAAGGGTTTATTAGGATTTTGTGAAATACAAACAGATCTAACACTTCTCTTGAATAAATTGCATAAATTGAAATTCAAGCTACAAAGAGAACATATTTACAAGAATTAATTATGTTAAAAAAGTAACATTTTAAAAAAAATCACAGATTTAAGGTTTCGTTAACCCTTACGCTGATAACTTAGGAAAATATCCTGTATACATGTCTGTGCTGAATTAGAAAAATCTTTAAAATGCAGTTATTTTTTGCTTGTCCCCCATTTTTACGATTATAAACGTTCTTCTAAGCCTAAACTATGTTGTTACTAAAAATTTACTAATAAAAATAAATGAAATGAAAGGATTCCTTCTCTCTGAGCAAGGACAACACCATAGGCTACACTGAGAACATTTGTTTACGAGTTTCGACTCACAGCAGGTGTATTCATCTGCGCATGATCACATTCATGGATGGTATGAATGTGCACACGACCTCCTACCTCTTTGTGTTCTTGTCAGTTTGTCTTGCTGGATGCTCGTTACCTCGAAGATCGACATGTAGTGTCGTGTGCCATTTTCATTTATATTATCTTGTTTAGTAAAAGTGTTACTTTGTTCTTTCAGACATTCACATCTACAATATTCTTAATAACCTTTCTAACAGGTGCGCGAAGAAAATAAGTACAAGTTACGAATTATAAGTCAAACTGGGACTCACAAATCATAGCGTGCGTGAAACCGCCACTAGCCACGATGAACACGAACACCCGAAGAATTGAGTGGCTCAACAAACAAAACTACAACATGTGGAAACTGCAAATGCAGGCGGTGCTAGTAAAAATCAACATGTGGGAATTTGTTACCGGCACAAATGCAAAGCCAGAATTGGGTGATTACAACAAAAATGCCGTCAAGGTGCTAGAATGGGAAAGAAACAATCAGAAGGCAAGATCGGACATAGTCTTGTCAATATCTTCAAACGAGCTAAACAAGTAAAAAAATCTGTCAAAGGTCACGTGCCATGTGGACGAGGTTGTGAGAAATTTGTCAGTCCCGAGGTCCAACCCAGAAAGCAACACTTTTGAAAAGATTGACTTTACACAAGATGGCGGATGGCGGAGACATACGCGACCACCTGAACGAATTCTTCAACACCGTCGACAAGCTAAGTGACGTGGACACCGACATAAAGCCACATCATTTGGCCATTATGTTGCTGTGTGGTTTACCTAATTCATTCAAAAATTTAAGGTGCACAATCTAGTCATGTGAGTAGCTACCAATGCCAGAGTGCCTATGCGCTATGATCATTGGAAAAAATAGCACAGGCGGCGAGACGTCGGACGCCATGTTCAGAAATATAAGTGGTAAACAAAATTATCCAAAAAGGAAACCGGGTGAAAACAAAAGTGATTTCAAATTGCAAAAATCCGAAGATAAAGTGAGATATTACTCTTGCAAAAAGCAGGGACACAAAAAGTCAATGTTGCCACAATGGCCAAAACAAAAAAATCTGCGCAAACTGTAAACGTGTATTTTTATTCCACCGAGACATCAGCACAAAACCAAAGATGGTGTCTCCATAGTGATGCTAAGACTCATCTGTGCCACGATGTAGGCAATTTCCACAGAATCAGTGTCGAGAAGTGTGGTACGTTAAATCTCGCAAACAACTCATTGACGAAAATTATCGGAAAAGGAACGCTATTGTTTACCGCCAATCTATCGGGCAGTAAGAAAAATTTCACAGTGACTAACGCATCACACGTGCCAGATCTGAGGACTAACCTCTTATCTGTCAGTAAGATTACTGACCAAGGCTTTGATTTGTTTTTTTAAAGAAAAATGCATGGAAGTAGTGAACTCGAACGGACAAGTCAAACTACATGCTGACAGAATTGGGGATCTATACTACATGCGCCAGTTTGAAGAAGACACTCGTACCGCATCGCCCCTCAAAAACAGGTTAAAGTTCCACTCAAATTATTACATAGACGACTCGGACAAGCGAACACGAGAGACATTATAGACGTTGTATGCAAAGGGGTTGTGACTGGAATAAAACTCACACAAACAACAACTAAACCAGACTGTGATTTATGTTCGAAGGGAAAAATGTCGAGGACCGCGTTTCCTAAGAGGTCCTAATGAAGAACACAATTATTAGACCTCATCCTCACGGACACATGCGGGCTGATGAGGACAAGTTCTCTAGGAGGTGCAAAGTACTATGTCGAGTTTATCGATGACTCCACAAGGTGGTGTGAATGCAGGTTCCTGAAGTCAAGGGCTGAGATTTTCAATGATATGATGGAGTACATAGCCCTCGTTTAAAATCAGCAGGGCAAAAAGTTCAAATGTTTACAATTTGATAATGGTCGTGAAGTATACGAGCCTAGAGTTTGATCAATACTTGAAGAAGCAAGGGATCACCCGAAGACTGACTGTTCCTCATAACCCGGAACAGAACGGTGTAGCTGAAAGGAAAAACTGTACACTTCTCCATGCAGCCAGATGTTTGTTGATGGAGTCCAAATTGCCAAATTCATTTTGGGCTGAGGCAATCAACACCTCCAACTCCACCTCCAACTACCTCCAACTACCTCCAAAACCACTTACTCACCAAAAGCTTAAACTGCCTCACACTATTTGAGACGTGGACCGGTAAACCACCCAATATCTCACACTCGAGAGTATTTGGCAGTCGTGTTTTTTTACCTCAATCGAGAACCTGGCAAGGGCAAGCTCAAGCAGTGAGGTCAGGAGGGAATTTTCCTTGGATACTCGGAGGAATCCAAAGCCTTCCGCATTTGGTCGTCGGAAAAGAGAAATTTAGTTATCAGCCGCAATGTAAAATTCGTTGAAGATAAGCTCAAGGACACTGATGATGCTGATGTTGACTGTTTGAAAATGCCAACATATGACTACTCAAAGCATGATCAACATCACATGGACCTCAAACAAAACCCTCCACACGAGGAAGAAAACCTGATATCGACCTCAGACAACTCGAAGCAAAAACAGGATTTCCATGGCTTCGGTCCTGACGCAGGGCCGCTCGTACCCGTCAGTGCTATGGATGTTGAACACAACATTCCTTGCGAAGTGGATGACGACAACAACATCATTGAAGCTCAAGCTCCACACCAGCTAAGAGGACGTGGTCGACCAAAGGTTGTAAGGAAAAGCTCGAGGGGAAGGCCAAGGAAGATTTATCACTCCAGTGTCCCTGAACAAATTGAAATCGTTGAAGTCGAGCAAATCTTCATCTCTGAAGTGCTGATGAATCAAGCAATGATGGGTCTTGATGTTTCAGAATGGTTTCAAGCTATTGTAAGTGAGATGAAGTCAGTTCTAAAAAATAATACATGGAAGCTTGTAGATCAACCTGAACAAGAAATAGTCATCGGGTGCTGCATGGTTTTACACAACATATCAAAACCCGATGGCACGATTGAGAATACGAAGGCAAGGTTGGTAGCACAAGAATTGAACCAACATCCTGGCATTCATTTTTCAGAGACTTGTGCACCTGTGGCATGAATCGGATCCATTCGCCTCATGCTATCAGTGGCAGCATGATTTGGCATGTGAGTCAGACAATTTGACGTCACTACAGCTTAATTAAACGGTGATATTGAAGAAGAAATCCATATGGAGACTTCGAAAAATTATGAGAAGGTATTACAGAGCATCCTACACTCCGAGGGTAATAACTCGACCGGCATCAAGGCCAGGATCATGTTGAACGAATTCCGTAAAGGTAATAAAGTGTGCCTTCTGAAGAAGTCCCTGTATGGGTTGTGCCAAGTGGGCAGAACAAGCTGGATAAAAACCCTTGAGAAACTTGGCACCAGTCCCACAAAATCTGATCCGTGCTTATTCCAAATCGGTTAAGGGGAAGATGCGAGTCAGGGACCAAATGAAAAAGACGAGAAGCTCCCTTATCGTGAACTGGTAGGAGCTCTTACTTACCTGTCCACATCAACCCGGCCTGACATTGCTTTCGCTGTCAGCTACCTGGGTCAATTCAACAATTTTTATAGGGAAAGTCATTGGAAGACAGTCAAGCGGGTTCTCAGGTGCCTGAAGAGGACATCCAATGTTGGACTAACCTACAGGACCGATCCAGAAAAATTGAAAAGGTTTGTAGATGCTGATTGGGGTAATTTTGCCGAGGATAGACGGTCCTATACAACTATCTATTCATGTTCAACGGAAGCCAGATTTCTTGGGACTCTAGGAAACAAAGGACGGTGGCTCTTTCCACCACTGGAGCCGAGTATATGGCCTTATTAGATTGTGTAAAAGAGGCAATTTATATCCAAAATTTTAACCGTGAGTTGCGCCTTGACGAATTGGCAGATCTCGCAATCTATTGTGACAACCAAAGCTCGCTGAGACTGGCCAAGAACCCACTCCAAGAGAAAACACATTTAACATCCGCTACCACTTTGTCAGGGACATACTGCAAGACAAGTCTTTCACTGTGAGTCATATATCGACTGGGCATCAAGTAGCTGATTTTCTGACCAAGGCTTTGCCAAGATCAAGGCATACTTGATGCACAAAATCTGCTGGGATGGCTGCTGTGACATAAGGATGTTATTTCTTCTCGTGATCCTTGACTCGAGGGGAAGTGTCAGCAGTCCTTCACTCTGAGCAAGGACAACACCATGGGCTACGCTGAGAAAATTTGTTTATGAGTTTCGTCTCACAACTAGTGTCGTCATCTGCGGATCCACATATACACATTCACAGATGGTACGAATGCACACACGACCTCCTATCTCTTTGTGTTCTTGTCAGCTGTCTTGCTGGATGCTCGTTACCTAAAAGATCGCCATGTAGTGAGTGTAGTGTGCCATTTTCATTTATATTATTTTGTTTGGTAAAGTGTTACTTTGTTCTTTCGGACATTCACATCTACAATAATCTTTATGACTCTTTTGTATTGTGGCTACAAACTATAACCCGCAAACCTCCGCCACCAAGAGCACATCCAGCACTTACCCCAGTTAACAGCTATACGAAGCAAGAAGTCGAGCCAGACGACGACTGTGACCTCCACTAAGAGTAAACAATATCTGGGGCCGGTCGGGAACGTGCAGTGTTTCCACTGGAATAAGCCCACGTAGTGGTTGGTGCGCAAGAGCGGCCTTGTGGAGGTCATTGGAGGTCATTGGAGCTGTAGTGCTAAGTGTGTCCACCCCCCACCCCCATCTTCTACTACCTCACAGCGTTGTGCGCAGGCGCTGATGAGGTAATCTAAGCGCTTATTTGCTGTGAATGACATCACCTTACGTCATGTAATCCCTCCTCATTTCCCCCGCTGTTACAAGCAGAATATAAATAAGTGCTCAGCGATTCTCAGTAATCTTTGACGCCAATAGTTTTAAGGAACATCTTAGAATGTAAGTAGCCGTAATGTTGGGGATTTAAATAATATTTTTTTTCGTAACTATTACGTTAAGTGGGAAGGGTTTTGCGTACTGATATTTAAATATGTAGTCGCCTCTTTGTGCACTGGAAAAAGTTGAGTTTAATTTATAGTTAGGTTTTTTTGGCGCGTTTCTATATTATACAGAAGTCGCGGAAATTGTCTTATAATATGTATTTATTGCGGTTAATTTAGTTGAGTTGAGATTAATGTATTAGTTGACATTTTATCTTTCTACGTTGAAATTGTTTATTAAAGTTTTGTCTGAGGAATAGGCCTTTACGCACTGGCATATAATTTATGTTATTCGTAGGTATAAAGTGGTTAGAGTGAGAATTAATGGCATGGAACAGCCTAGATGTCTATAACCCCTTTTTACGTACTTTATTCACAAGCCAGTCTTCTGAGATTCGAATTCAAAGTAGTTCTTATATGTTTCTTGTAGAGCCCCTATTGAGAGATTGTATAATATGGACATTGTTAGAGCAATACTTTTATGTTGTAAACTGACTTTACTGCTCGCCCTATAATTAATTATTCATAAGCTCTGATTTATTTTATGTTAAATATTAAATGTCTAATATCTAGCGTAGAACTCGCACCCTTGTGTTATCTTATAAAGTCATAAACTTGGATATTTACCAGTTATTCAGTTATTAATTAACTCTGATCATATTTTTGATCAACTGGAGACAATTTATGTAATGATTAAACGTCTAATATGTTGCGTATAAGTCGCAACCTAATTTCATCCTATACTGTTATATATTCAAATATTTATCGGTTATAAATAAAATTGCCGAAAGGCCCTAATAGTTACTACTCCTGGTTTTATTTAACTTTGACTCTAACTCCCTGGTAAAAAAAAACAAGGGCACCTGGGTTTGGTTGGATTGAGTGGAGGTCATTAAAGGTCCCTGATGATTTATTAGTATATTTCTCTTTGTATAACACACTCACTGTGATGATATTTTGGTCTGATAGGAAAAGGAAGCTACCACCACAGGGGAGGGTTGACTTTCTAACATGAAAGAGTAAAAGTTAACTCAAACTACTAATTTAAACAAAACAACACAAAGAGAAAATGCATTATATAGTAAACAATTGTGTGATTGGCGATGAATATCTAATTTTATGAGAAATGTATACAATAACGCAGGGCATACTTCATAATAGTTTCAAAGTAATGTCAATATATGGTGTTAAGAGTACAGAAAGTTAGAGAGCTGCACGTTTATAAACATTAATATATGGCAGTGAAAGGATTGATAATAATTGTTAAATAACACTAAATTTTTTAAAAAACAATATTGAATAAATTCATATTATCAGATTAATACAGGTGTTTTCTCCAAAGTAATAAAATGTTTACAATAAGTTTTTACCTGGTTGATAACTATTAGGGAGATGTAAAATATTCATATTATTTCATATAATTTGTTTTTAACCTTGCTAATATTAGATTAAAGTATTATTATTTAAGCTATTTGTTGAGTGGCACAAATAAACTTCTACTAAGAATAGCATACAAAAATAGAACAATCAAAATATATATTACATTGTTACAAAATGAAATAAAGAAACGATTTTAAACCAAAAATATTTTATTAAGGATTAAAAATATATGTTTTGTAAGATCACACCACATTTATATATTAGTATATTTAAAAACAAGAAAAATTAACTGCCCACATTGTCACAAATATTTAGTCATAAAATGTAATACTTCTAAAATAAGTTTAAAGTTGTATATTTATTAAAAACAAAAATTCCTAATTAAAATAAACGTATGTATTTTTAGTGTAATTTATGAATAAAAGAAATTGTTTGCTCTATATGAATGAAATCTGAAAAAACTATGTTTATTAAAAGTGCTTCACACTCTTCTCACTCGTCACGGATAGTACCTTCTCAATTCACTCCCTTCTAACATAACCACTTCGACAATAAGCGCCCCTTTGGGCCGCTCGTTTGGAAACCTGTTGTACTTGGAAGCACCCTTATGGCTTGCGTACGATTAATTATTTTCAACTTAGGACTATCAGCTTTGATCTAACTCCCTAGTTAGAGCCTACATGCCAAATGTTGGAAGAAGTAATCTAACATCCCCTATTTCCACATCCTGCTAGGCTGAACTTCTGCCAAAAGCTCCTTGTTCTCTACCCTCGTTATTTTTCCTAATCTTACTCAACCTTTTTCAGTTCATCAGTCTGATGAAACTCATCACAGCCCATGTTCCTTCAAATCTCAATTGACCAGGCACCAGACCATAAACTGCATTGAGACTTCTACAAAGTATAAAATCTTTGAGTTTCATTGAGACAAACTTTGTATCTTCTCCCATCTATTTTACAAGTTTTGGGAATCCCTGCACCAGGATTTTGCAGCAATATGTGCTACGGATGTTGTATTGGAAGACAAGAGAGCCAATCCATATTTACAGTCACTTTAAGCCATGAAGTTGTCCTCCCTTCTATTCAGTATTGAAGATTCTTCTTCTGTCCCACAATTAGCTAACATATGTAATCTAACGATGTACACCAATGACACCTAGAATTTTGGAAGGCCCCTTTAAATTAACACCTCACAAAAGTGCCCAGTTGTATATACACACAGCCCACAACAGAACAAGCATTCCAAATTATCTATGGCACTCATGAGAGTAATGTCATAGAAAATGAGGCCCAGTTAACATGGACAGAAGCACACATGGAATGATAGATCACTGGTCCTTGCGACCATCCATTTGGCCATGAGTAGAGCACAAAGTGGAATATATAGCAGTCACTGTGATCAATACCAAGCACCCAGAGTCTCCAAATTTTAACATGTATTTACAAAAAAACTAAGAATGTTACTTTCTTTTTTTTATAAGTTTAAATGTTGTAGGTTTTCCATTATTTACAAATAAAGATAATTTAGGCTAAACCTGTATAGAGCAAAGGAATTTCTAAGTATGTAAAATCTTGTGTGTCTGGTGTTCTTTATTTATTTACTTCATCATATAAAGATCAAGTAGTATGATAGTGAAAACTTTTGAACTTGAGATTTGGATGGACCTTTAAATGTTATGTGCCCCTGAAACCAAAAAAGTGGATTTTACAATATGTCCATCTGTATTTCCCTGAGCAAATATTTAAAACCGTTTAATATATCATGTTCAAACTTGAAATTTAGATGTTTAGGGTCATACCTTGGGATATTATTTAAATCATTATGATCTGTTCTTATTTTATGACAAATTAAGAATATGTTGTAGAACCTGATAGGAAAGAATTCAATCTCAATAAAAGCTATATTAGCACTGGAGATATAATATACATCAGTTTCACAAATAAATTCTTTTCAAATGTAAATAAGATTTGTTTCCTACCCACCAATGATGAAAAAGGTTTACATTATAAAATTACATAAAGTTATGGTAAGGTTAATTTAGTTTTAGGTTATGAACTAAATTTACATTGAAATTATTTATGTTTTATACATATGTACAGAATTCAGTAGAACTAAGCATCAAATTACATTCTCGTCTTATAGAAATTCCCGATTCAAACATCTAAGTGGGAAAATCTAGAATACATGGTTCTTACAGTCATTGATATATATATATTGTCATATATTTAATATATTCATATATATATATATATATATATATATTTAGAATTTGTTAAAGATAACGTAGGAATTTAAGAGTAAAAATCAATAGTAATAAATATTAGAAAGTGGGTTTGAACTCCCTTCCGTCATGGTGCATATGACTTTTAAATGGGGTTTTAGCAAGAAAAGTTGAAATTTTGTATCATCATGCCTGTATTTCATAAAAATTTTGAAGTTAGAATGTTCCTAGTTTTCTCCATTTTTACTTAACAGATAGTGACCAAAATGTAATGTTTACAATTATTTGTGAACAAATACACATTTTTTATATCCAAGCTAAGCTGTCCATTTAAAATGTGAATTGTATTAAGTGCAGGCCTACATAAAAAATTGGTCAACTACTCTGTGATAGTTAATGTATGAAAAAGCAACAATCCAGTAATTGCTTGGTAAAACAAATGTATAGTAAAAAAACACAGTATTAGACCTAAAAGAAATGGGCTTTTCTTTGTCAACACAAATTTAAAAATGAACAAATAAAAATTATTTTATAAATATCAACAGGATGTTGCAGAAATGTAATACACAGATATTTGAATAAAGCTTAAAAATTGGATGAAGACATCTCTGTCAAATTAGTGTAAGGTCTTTACAAAATTCACATATTCCTACACATATAATGTAGTTATTTATACATTTATATATACATATATAATTATATAAACTTAATTTCAACAAATCTAGATCAGTTTTGGTAGGTTAAGTGATAATTGCCATGGAAGTCAAACAAAAGGAAGCTTATCACTGATATATTCTTTGTACAAGGATGTAAAAAAAAGTCATAGTTCAATTTTTAAATATTCTTATGCAACTAAGATTGTATATTTTATCTAGACTCGTCGACCTCAATAGTCTTGGGGTAAAAATCTCGCCTCAGGACCCAATGATTGTGGGTTTAAGCCCAACCGGGGATGAAGAAATTTTCTTTAGCAATAAAAATTTGTTGCACAACTTCCTTCAGAGTGGGAGTAAAGCTGTTCGTCCCATGTCGATTGTGTAAAATAACCCTGGAAGGTATGTGAAATACCTTTCCTGGCAAAATTGGTAATCTCTTTCACTCTCATTCATATAGATTCTTGTGAACTGATATAATCAGTCGGTTAAGAAAGTGCAAGTTAAATACTCAAAAAGTAAATAAAATAAAATCCATCTAAGCCCAATAACAAAACATTTCAATCGTGCTTAGGTTGTGTTTCAGTGTATTTAAGATACTATCATTTTTAAAAGGCTTTGCGCGATAATAAACCAGATTCTATTACAAGTTACCTGAGTGAGATGAATCTAGCTCCAAAGTAAAGTTCTTCCAACTGACTTGACCCTCCACAACAGTGACAGGTGTGGCGTTACTTGGTTTGTAACCCCAAGCGGTCACAACCACTTGATAATTTCCCGGAACAAGAAGGCGCCAGTATTCTCCATAGTTTGTTGTAGTCACAACATGGTTAATGCCTTCAATAACAATCTGGGCTGCTTGAATACCTGCACCATCATTGTTCATCACTACGCCTGTAAACAAGAAGTTTAAAGTGGAGATAGCAATAAAAAATTAATTATATTTAAATGTATTTTTAAAAAAACGCTGAAAATAAATTAAAGCAGCAATACTGTTTATCGCATTTGGTAAGATATTAGCGCCATTTACAAAAATTTAAAACATAGTAAAATCCCCATAGAGGATAATGAGATAATAAATACAAAGAATATACCTGCTAGAAATAGCAGCTGAATACAACAAATAAGATATAAAATACAAAATTAATCAAATGTGGTAAAACAAACAACATGAGACAATAGCCAAGTGAGTCACTCTATAAGAGGATGAAATGAAATTTAAAAGATTTGTCTGGTGTATAAAACTGAGTACTTGAATAACTCCAACTGCACTATCATGTAACATATAATGAAGGACATCATTAAAATCAAGAACCAGAAAAATGGGGGCACACTTGCGACACCCCACTAAAATATCATACACACTAAGGGGAAGTACCACAAAGCTCAGGCACATTGCGTGGATCATCTCTAAATATAAATTCATGGGTCAGAAAAGTATGTTTGAAGTGTAGTCTCGTCACAACAACCTCTCTACTGGTGACTCGAGAATTGCTTTATACTACCATTAGTATGATGATATTGGACATTCTGGAGTTACTGGTGGCTGTGGTATCAATGATAGCCCAACTGTTATATGATGATTTCCATATGTCCTTCACAGACTCTGCCTTAAACTATGAGCGAAGAAAGATCACCTGAAAAATCTTGGATAGCTAAGTAGTAAAGAATTGATGCGCTAAACTAACATTCCAAGGTTTAATTCCTAAGAGCAGTTTTCATTTTTCAAATTTATGAATAAAAGATTTAAAAGGATAAGCTTAAAAATAATCATGCCTAAGTTTTGATTGTGAACTAAAGCATGCACTTAAAATACCAACGGCCTAAAGTGGAGGGAGTGAGTATAAACATTTGCTTTGTGAGTAGTGAGTGACATAACGAAAGGTATGAGTTTTGTTGTAATGAATCAGTAAACAAGCAAACTAGAAACGCCCTCGTGGCTGGTTGATTATGGAATATCATAGCTAAGAGGTTGCACCGCTGATCACGAGGCCACAGGGCTAAGTCTTTGGGTACACCAAGTACCAGTCAGGGCTGCCGCTCAAGACCAGGGAACCAGGGTCGACGTCTGTGCTGGGACCACCTAGCTGTCCCAGCCAGGCCATAGGTAAAACCTCATACCACCTAGATCAGTCACTCGATTCTCTATAATCACTAAGGTATTGATTGTAACATTCCCTCTAACATCACATTTGTAGTAGAATGGTAGTATTAATAAACCTTTAAAAACCCAAAACTAATGTCAATCACAAATCCCTACCAGCAAGTATCTATATCAAGTCCACCTGTAGCGGTGACAGCAGATATTAATTTGTTAATGTATATATTAACATTAATCTTATTATTAATAATAATACAATGTTACTGAACTGAGCACAGATTTATTATTCTACCCAAGTTAAACCACTTTTGATTTATTTGCTCTGGTGAAAATATGTTTATGTGTAAAATCGTATGTAATAACAATGACCCAGTGTAAAACCACTTGGTTTAAAATGATACAGTAATTCTAATGTTGTGTGTATTGTTATTATTATTATTATTATTATTATTATTATTATTATTAGCACCGCGTCTTACTACCCGTTCGGGTTATACGCACTTAAGCTAATGTCTAATGGTAAGGTGATTGTGAGATTAAATGAAGGACCTACAGTTTAACGTGGAATCCGAACCACGGTGGAGACCTGGCATTCCTCACATTCACAAGATGTCTTGTCAGAGGTGAAGGAAGGGTTTGGTGTGTGTGTATTGTTAAGTGCAATCAAATATTAAATTATCATTAATTAAATAGTTTCATTGACAGATTTATTATTAGCCCTACCCCTGCATATTTTTGGTAACAGTATTTAAAGTGCAGTCCACTTTATTTATAATAATTAAAAGAAATGAAATATTTGTTTTGGGAAATAAATATTCTATGTTTGCTGCACATGTCAAGAGTGTGAAAAGTCAAAATAAATTTTTAAAGCTTTCCGAATTAACCACTATATGGATTTGTCCAATTTTGAAGTGATCAAAATATCCTTACCTTGATGAGTCTTCGAATATAGAGTTAATGAGATTTTATAAATTGTTAGCGTATAACCCGAACGGGTAGTAGGATGTGGTGCTAAATAATAATGAATAATATAAATTGTTGGATCTAGAACAATCATCTTAAATACAAAGTTGTTGGAGGTGGAGAAATTGCTCTTTAAAGTTAGATAAGAAATGGGGTTGCTTAGAGGTATGTAGTTTAAGACCCCATCCAGGAAAAAAATTTAGTATATTTATTTTAAGTTTTCTGAATAAACTAGATCGTGAATAAATTCTAGGTGAAAATAAATAGCTTGTGTACATATCAAAACCTAATTTTATCAGTCAACAGCTATGAAATAATTATCTTTATTTAAACAACAATTATTAAATAGCAAAAGCTATAATAAAACATGTAAAACTAAATTTAAATCTCACCTTTTATGCCCATATGTACTGCTTCAATAAACCTGAGCAAGGATTCTTTGTTATTTGACCACTCATATGATATATTGGATGCATTTGGGTATTTGCAACAACTCAACTCAAATGTGACTTCAAAGCAGTTTGAATGAAGATAGTTAAAATCTTGCATACCACCTGAAATAGAAAAAAAAACTGTTACTACCACTCAACCTAGTTAAATGTGATATAGCACTTTCCAACAGTTGACATGTCACATAGAGATACCAATTTTTGAAAAATGATGCTATAAAATAAATAACCTTATAACAATTGAATGAAAATGATGTATGTTGTTCAATTAACAATCTATATATAATCAAAACTCAATTTTACCAGCTATAAGCTTGTTAATAGAAATATTTACTCTCTCCCTCAAGGGGGAAAAACTGGTAATTTTTTAAAGTTAAACTCATGACCCACAGTTTAGGAACCACAGGTGTAAAGTACTTGTAATAAAACAACTAATTAAGGTTATAACTGTATCTAAATATCAAATTCTTTATATTGAAAAAAAACACCTGGACATGGGAATCAAACTCTGTACATTCAGCATAGTATGCCAATGCTCTAGTCACTGAGCTATCCAGAAGTCGTTCTGTCCCCAGGGTCATTCTTTACTCATGTTTTAAGGCAGAGTCTGTGATAGATGAGCAGAAATAGTCAGCTACATAAGAATGATAAAATTATAATCATGATATATCAGATAAAAATAATCAGATAAGATTGATCACTCATATGTAGCCGACAATGTATGCATGTCCATCCCAGACCCTGTCTTAAAATATGAGTGAAAAATATCCCTGAGCACAGGACAACTCTTGGAGAGTTCAAAAGTTAGAGCATTGGCATTCTAAGTCGAAGGTTTCGGGTTTTATTCCCATGTCTAGTTGTCATTTTTCAATATAAAGAATATAATAGGACATGTTATCAATTGTTTTAAATATATTTAAGGTTCATTTAAATATTATTTGTCTACAAAGTGAACTAGAAAAGTTAATCCTTTCTAAAATGTAATACATCTATAATAAGCTCTCTATGCTGGCGGCCGGGGTTCAATCCTCGGTCCCGGCAAAGATTTATCTGATTACCAAACCCTTCCTTCACCTCTGACAAGACATCTTGTGAATGTGAGGAATGCCAGGCCTCCACCGTGGTTCGGATTCCACGTTAAACTGTAGGTCCTTCATTTCATCTCACAATCACCCTACCATTACACATTAGCGTAAGTGCGTATAACCCGAACGGGTAGTAAGACGCGGTGCTAATAATAATATAATAAGCTTCTTGTTAGTTTATATACTTGATTTCAATTCCAAATATTTAAAGCATAGCCTATATAGTTACCTTTTACTTCATACCAAAGTGCTCCATTTGTTATTCCATTTTCAAATGTATCTAAAGGGCATGCAACACCAGTCTTCATAAAAGGATGGGCATTTGCATAAACTGACGCTAAGTGTCGAAATACATCATTATCCGGTGTTGGGCTTTCTGCGCAGCAATCAAGACCACTCCTATAAAATAAAACATCAGTAAATTAAATAACATATTATTCATGGAAATTAGGAAGAACTACAATAATGTAAGAAGGTACCTAGCCAATTTACCCTTAGTAACACAATACACCAAAAAGATAAAATTTATTTAGAATATTTAAAAAAAAGTAAATTCCAAAAACTCAGGATTTATATTGAGTATAAAATAATGAGGTTTGCTAAGATCCAAAATGGACTTGAGAGGTGAGTTTGACCAAAAAAAACTTTTTAAGAATCTACAGTCCTCAGCGGTACACCTTTTTTGTCAATAATGTTTCAGTACAAACCATGATACTGGATTCTCAGACACTAGATAGCCTCCTTCTAAACATGGGTGGACCAGTTTCTAATAAGCTCAAAGCAACTCAACATGTAATGAAAGTAGATCTCAAGCTCATCAAGGAATAAATTGAAATTTACCCATTTCACTAACTAATTAGTATTATCTGGATGGCGACAAACTCTAGTACTTGAGCAATTATTATTAATAAGTATGTCTACACAATGGCTAGGTTTGTAAATGAGGGTCTACACAATTTATCATCCTACAACCTCAAATATATTTTTTTAATTTGGTATTTAAATTAGTTAAAAAAATCCCTTGGCAATTTCTGTTGGGAGTTTGGAGTGTTTGTCACAAGTCACCATAGTTAGGATTCCTATAGCCCCTGTCAAAAAAAAAAACACATGGTATATTCATGAAATTATTATAGATGCTTATTATCATAACTTTTTTTAGGTATGAATAAGAAAGAAATTAATCCAGTTGTGAAGTGTGCTAATACACGCATGAGGAATATACAAGTTAAACAGTAGTATACATTACACAAATGTGTTCAACCAGTGGTGGCAGAACGTTATTTGTGTTAAGAGGGAAGAGGAATTAGCACCAAAAAAAATCAAACTTGTCCCCCAAGACACAGGGTTTTCAAGGACCCTTTCACAGCAAATGTCTAAAAATGGAATGCCCAGAAGCTATTTGTAGTGGTCCTCGTCTGTAAATTGAGAATTTAATCATACTCAAGGAGTCATTTGAATTCCCTCATAAAAGTTTTGAAATGTGGATACCCTTAGAATACATTTATAGTTCTATCACCTGTAAAGTTTATGTGGGGTTTTTTCTTGTTTTTTTAAACACTGTGTTTTACTACCCATTTGGGTTATACACTTTCAAAACGATATTTCAAGTACTCTTACATGGGAAAATTTGTGAAATTTGAACACCCTTAAAAGCTCTTTATAGGAATTCTTGGCTGCATTTTTTTAAACATTAAATGCCTCTAGTCACCTGACCAAAGAATCTGGGTAGTATTCTGAATTTGACTCATGAATAAAACAAGATAAATAACTACCAAAATTCAACCATTTTCATCAGTACCCTTTTCTATGACTTAAAAGCAAGATAATTTGAATTCTTCACAAATTTGACATATTTGACACATGGTTATGTGTAGGTACTTGGGTGGGACAAGTCACAGATAGCAAGGCACTGATACAAAACTAGCATAGCACAATCATGTATAAATTAACATTAAGTCACTATGCTAAAGATACTTCAGTTTCAGAATATGTAACAATTGAGATTTGTAAAGAAATTGATAATAAAACTACCACTTACCATGAAAAAATATTCCTTGCCCTCAAGTTTGCTAGGACAAATAAATACAAATATAGGTGGTACAAAACTGATTAATTCAAAGAGTCAGCATTTAGATGATTTGCTTTGTGTTAAAAGCATTGCAAAAAATAATACAAAACAGAAAATGTATGCAAAATTAGGTTAGAAATGTTTGGGGATATCTTATGAGAGACTGAAAAAATGACTCGGGCAATCAAATAGAGTGATAGCTAAAACGTCAAACCGCTTCAGTGGCCGAATGGTATATAAGACAGAGGTGCCCAACATACAACCCGCGGTCCAGGTGCAGGGTGAATGTATTTTCTCTGGCCGGTGTACGATACCAACAATGTGAACTTTATTTTAGTGGTTTGTATGTTGGATTGAAAATACTACTCATGTAACATGTCTTAAAACTCCAAAAGGATAAAACAAACTATCATGTGTAAGAGCATAGTTATTTTAAGGTTTATTCTGGCAAGAGGTTAGCCCATGCTTGTACATTTCCTTGGAAGTAGAGAGTGTTGGGTTGCCATCCTGCTGAAAATAGCATCTATCTCATATAGCTTGCATCCTGTTGACGAGCAAGCACAGTACGACCAGTGGACCTTCTTCGCTGGTGGGATAGCAAGATTAGCAAGTTAGGTGCTAGAATTACACCTTATTTAGTGTTTGGAGCCATGCTTAGTGCATGTGGGTCGGTATCTAGTAACGACTGACTAAACGACGGAATAAAATGTAATCTGGTGGTCCCCACCACCACCACCAGAGGGTCGAACGCGGGTCTATAGGAAGGCTTGCGAGTCCCGCTATCTTGCCTGCTCCCTTGTCACGGGAGATCTACCGGTTACCTTTGTAGTAGTTTAGTCATCTGAATAGATTAATAAATAGATATTATTGGACTAACACTCGAGTCTCACTCCCCATGAACCACCCAATCACACCCCTACTGCTCGGGGTCCATCCCAACCCTCAACCATGTAAGTCCCTATAGTGCCACGGTAGTGTGTAGTAGGGTTGGCTACCAGACACCCAAATAAAAGTAGTGACCTTACAAAGTTTTGTCTAAAGTAGGATAGGGACTTTACACATGACTAATTCTTTATAAACTGCTGATCTAGACCAAACTCCTTAATGTAAACTCTTGTCTTTTCATATTGCTGTAAATGGAACGGTTAAATTTCATACACCACAGACATTTCGTTCCCATGATTGGATAAGGGTTAAGCCCAGGAGCTTTGTCTGCTAGTATAAATTTAGTCTTTCCCATTACAAAGTGGATGACCAGCCTCCTCCTCTCGCCCCACAGCTACAAGTATTGAACACCAGTGTAATGGTGCACCCACAGTATGAATTTGTGTATTTAGTCATGGCTTCTGTAGGATTGAAGAAAATAGTGTAGAGTTTATTTTTTTTAAATACCCGTTTATAAGTTATGTCTCTTTGAAAATATAGAAATGTAGATAGCGAGTGTCAAATTTTAATGACAAGTGGAGTGAGGATTATTTTTGTATTGTTATTACAAATTAAGAAATCTTGTGAATTTTTATAAATGTCTTAGCAATGAAAGACTCGCCCAGCTTTATTAAAATTTGCAAGGAAATATGTGTATGCATTTGGTAGTACAAACATTTGCAAACAAACGTTCTCAAGAATGAATATAATAAAATACAAGTAGCGCTATCGCAACACAGATGACCATCTGCATGCAACACTACAACTCTGTGTATCCAAACTTACTCCAGATATCAACGTCTCTTGAAATCAAAGGTCATAAATCCCACTAAAATGATTTTAAAATAAATTTAGTTTAAAAACAATACTAGCGCTTCAGGGTAGTTTGTACTTGAATGTAGAGTAAACATTATGTATGTCGTTGAGTGAACAAGACTAAATACAGCCACATATGTATATAATGTTGGAGCATGAACTTTAACTTGAATATATTATGTATTAGTTCTCATTTTTTAAGTGTCAAAAATAGTTGTGAGGGGGGTGAAGTTATCTGGCCCACCTTAGGAGAGAATATGTGTCATCCTTCTCGTTTATAATTTAAGTTGGGCATCTCTGGTATAAGACATTACTTTGTCAATAGACTGGACTGCACAATAAGGGGAGATCTGAGTTCTAATCCTGCTCAGGTTTATTGAAGGTGGTTTTAATAGACTTTTCCCTTGTTAGGTCAAACGTTCCCTGGTGCGGGGGTGAATCGACATTTAATTGCAATAAGTTATTGTTTTGCCATTACTCAATAAACCACTGTACTTTTAGCTAGTCTGAAAACTTCATATTTATGGATCTACCAGTTCAATGCTAAACTATGACCATGAATAAAGAAATAAATGAGAAAATAAATGGGAAGCAAAAATATTGTTTGGATAAGAGTATGAGTAGAAAAATGGCTGCCGGGTCCAAGCAGATAGCTGTGCTACACTCACACCAGGGAACAGGTTTGATGGTTTTACACTTATACTTCATAAAAATGCAGGTACACACATCCTTAGCTAATTAGTGAGATAACTACATGTGTGTTTGTAGAATTCAACTGGACAGTACATCAATTATAAATATGTTTTAAAAAGGCCTATGATTTAGTTAAGAGGAAAAAATGATATGACCTTTTAGTTAAGTTTGGAATAGGCCTACCCAAAAAATTACTCAAGATTGAGGTATGTTTGAGAGATACGAGTGGCAGGGTACGGGTTGGATCTCATCTATCAGATGCACTTTCCCCATTACTATTTAATCTAGCCTTAGAGTATGCTATTAGAGTAATGCAAGAGAGTAAGTAGAGAAGGGTTGACCTTAAACGGTATAATACAGCTATTAGGGTACTCAGATGATTTAGCTTTGTTAGGTAAATAGTAAGGAAGCTGTTGCAAGAAATGCAGAAATTTTATCAGAGGCTAGTGAGGAAATAGATTTAGAAGTGAACGCTGAAGAGACTAAGTATATGATAATACAGAGAGCACAGATTGAGGACAATAATTTAGATATTGCAACAAACAATACATCGTTTATAGGTTAATGAATTAAAATATTTAGGAACAATTTTAACTAGCAATAACAATATTAGATTGTAAATTAGGAAAATAATACAATCTGGAAATGCTTGTTATTAATCGGTCAGAAAATTGTTAATGTCTCGCCTGTCAAGAAATGTAAAAATCAGAATATACAAAGCCATGATTTTACTGGGTGTTCGGTGACCTGGCGGTCTAGGGGTAAGGTGTCAGACTTCTGTGCTGGCGGCCGGGGTTCAATTCCTCGGTCCCGGCACAGATTTATCTGATTACCAAACCCTTCCTTCACCTCTGACAAGACATCTTGTGAATGTGGGGAATGCCCGGATTCCACGTTAAACTGTAGGTCCTCCATTTCATTTCACAATTACCCTACCATTACACATTAGTGTAAGTGCGTATAACCCAAACGGGTAGTAAGACGCGGTAATAATAATAATAATAATGGGTGTTCTCTATGGGTGTGAAACATAGCCTCTTAATGTAAATGACTAAAATAAATTTAAGGTGTTCGAAAACAAGGTGCTTAGGAAGATATTTGGTCCAAAAAGGGATGAAAATAGTGGGGAGTGGAGGAGGCTACATAATGAGCTGCATACCCTGTACTCATCACCAAACAATGTTAAGCTAATAAAATCTCTCAGGTTACAGTGGGCAGGTCATGCAGCGTGAATGGGAGTAACTAGAACTGCGTTCAAGGTATTGAATGACAAACCCAAAGGGAAAAGACCACTGGGAAGACCCAGACACAGATGGGAGGATGACATTTGTATATATCTGAGAGAGATAGGGTGTAATGAGATAGAAGGAGAGAGAGAGGGATAGGTAGAATACTTTTTTGAGTGTGGTAATGAATTTTTGAGTTCCTAATGCCATAGAGTAAGTAACTAAGTGTGTGAACCAATCTGATTCACATAACTTAACAACTTGAGTAAAACACAGACAGAGGATTTGGATTGTTTGAAAAAATAAAGTCACTAAAATGAAACCCAAGCATTATAGGCTATAAGTACTTGCAATAGATGCTTACTGGATATACAGAATGAAGTCTACTAACTAGAGGTTACAACATTTTAGAGTTCATGAGACACTGATGCACTATACTAAAGAAGGTGACCTGGCGGTCTAGGGGTAAGGTGTCAGACTTCTATGCTGGCGGCCGGGGTTCAATCCTCGGTCCCGGCATAAATTTATCTGATTACCAAACCCTTCCTTCACCTCTGACGAGACATCTTGTGAATGTGGGGAATGCTAGGTCTCCACCGTGGTTCGGATTCCACGTTAAACTGTAGGTCCTCCATTTCATCTCACAATCATCCTACCATTACACATTAGCGTAAGTGCGTATAACCCGAACGGGTAGTAAGACGCGGTGCTAATAATAATAATAATAATAATAATAAAATATACTAAAGAAGTTATCATTACAAAAACAAATGAAATACCAGATAGCCCTGTTGATTTTGCTCGCAAAATCAATGGCTGGCTGAAATATATTATAGTGCCTTAACATATTCTTTAAGTTCACCCTTGGAAAACTTCTAAGTTAAGTGAACGTTAATTGTACATTAAAATAACTGCATAATGATTGCTTCCATTTTAAAACATGAAAACCTTTCAGCTATGTTACATAACAGTTAAGTTGATCGTGATCCCGGCATCACCTACAAATCCCTGCCCAATGTTATTTTTATGAATCAACACACTCCAACAGAATGTCTTGTGTAAATAAATGTTAATTTCTTTGACAACACTTTTTTTCTAAAGCATTAGCAGTGAATTAATTTCAAAAAGTATAGTTAATGAAATATGAAAATATACTTACGCCGAGTCATCATAGGGATAACTAGCAACAACTGCTCCTCCATGAAGATTTGCAGAAAGAACAAACGGATTTGAAACAATCCAAGTCATGAGAGCAAGAGTTTCATTCTGCTTTGCTGGCAAACCATTCGAGTTGTTGAAAGCATCAATGAACTGGTCTGGAAAGTCTCTATTTAAGTCCACACCATGGGCATTGTTGCGGCCAATATAGTTATCCCTAGAGTTGCAATTTCCTTCCTAAAAACAAATAGTGAAAATCATTAAACACAATCACTGAGCACACTTTAAACTCATAAAATAACATAAATTGAGCTAAACTAATCATCTGTGTATATATACACAAACACAGTAGTCTCTCAAAAGTTCAATATTCCGTTAAATCTGAGCCAGTCAAGAAGAAAAAACAAAAATGTTTAAAATATAGGTGTGTTGTGACATATAAGGAGGATGTCTAAGGTAGGCTGTTGCAGATTGAGCACTTATTTACATATTATTTTGGTCAAATTCTAAGCTACTCAAGGGTCATTCCATGTCAAATCAACCAGGCTCTCAAACTGACCATTTTTGATTTTTATGAAACTTGGTATATTTGTAGAATTCATCATTATAAACAAGTATAATTTTTTAAAGAATTTTTACTGCATCCATTTTTGAGTTATTAATTTTTGAAATTTTTAAAAAAACATGATTTTTGATCTGCTGAGCAAACCTTAACTGACCATAACTCTGGATCTAATTGTGCTAGAGTCCTGAATTATGGCTCATTTGAAAGATCTTTAATTGGGCTTTCATTTGATATGACACATGCAAATTTTATATTTTTTAAAATCTCAAGGTCATTCAAAGAAATTTTAAATTCTGAATATTAAAAAAAGTAGATTTTTTAAAATTCTTAAAAAAATATATGCTAAATATACATTATTTTTCTACATATCCTGAAAGTTTCATAATGGGATCTCAATGGGATTATTATAAAAACATAAATAGCATAAGTTGATGCAACTGTTAATGTGCTAATTACTTGCCAGTTTGACGATCCATGACTGGCAGGGTATTCATTTGGTTTGTGTAAAAATGCCACACATGTTCTTCCAAACAATGTTAATATTAAATAACCAAAATAAGCATCTAAATATGTTAAAATAATTGTGTTCTAGCCTAATTCAATCCCAAATTCAGTAACTTATAAGATTCTGTATTCACGTTTACACTTACAAAATCACTTTATTTTAGAATGTACTGATACTCTTTTTTTTCTTTTAAATTTTTCCACACTTGTCTGATAATGCTAGATTTACCTTTTTTGTCTCGGTCATGGTTACATTATATTATGTTTATCAAACCTTTTACAACAAATTCTGAAAGTTTCAAAATGGGATCTTATTGGGATCATATGAAAACCTAATTTTAAAACTACATGCACTGTGTAATTTTGTATTTTTCCAATTTGTTATAAAAATAATTTGAAGTACCTACTGAACCTACTTCAAAACTTCACATCTGTTTCACTGCAAAAAGTTTTCTGGTTGCATTTTCTGTCTCGGCCTTTGTCAATGTGTAAACTCTTCCTGTTGCTGTTAATGGATCCACTGTCGTGAGGATGCTGCTTCGGTGCACACGAAGAATGTCAGGTACTGTAGGGTATGTGAAATTTGAAGGAGCTGGACCATGGGGATGAAGGAAACTCACTTTGAATTCCTGCTTATCTTCAAATGAATCAAGAACACACGCCAGCCACCAGAAGTCACCATATAGGCATGTCACGAAACCAACGATTTCTGTGAAGTCTAGTTCATCATCACACCTTGTTGTTGTTTCTGCCTCCCTTGAAGATGCTGAGAAGGAGTACAGTTTAGTGAGTACTTTACTCTTACTTAAAGGGATAAAGCAGTGCAGTTTCAAGGTGCCTTCAATAGTCTGGGCAGATATCTTCCGGTCCTTCAAGATCATTTCTTCATTTTTATGCTTCTGGATTGTGCTGTATGCAAAGTGCATGGAACTGATGTTTACTTTAGCCCACTCATAAAGCTGCCGGGGTGTCATGATTTGCTCATTATAAACAAGGCGTAGACTTTCCCTTGCAGCCAGTCTCTTCACAGTGCCACCAATCCCATCACATGAACTTTTCCCATGGGAGGTTGCAAAGAAATGCCACTCTGCTTTGACCCCAAAGTCTTCCTCATGTAAACACAGGTTAAAGAAATTAAGTCGGTTCTTGTACTGTGCTCCACATCCATCGGAAAAGTAGTATATTTTCGATGGAGTTGGAGTAAAGTGCGACCTCATGAAATCCATGAGTACCCGTTGAAAACAATGAACAGCAATGGTGTCATGGATAGGACAATCAGAAATAACTACGAAACTGGTATGCTGCAACTCGCCGCTTAGGTCACTTCTTGAGTAGATGGAGAATGGATGAATTGTTGCTTGTGCATTATTCCAATGATATCCCTGCGCAGCATCTTGCAAGATAAAGGAGTAATTCTCAGCAAAATCACAAAGCACTATGAACTCACCCTCTTTTAGTACCTCCTTAAGATGACTAAGAAATGACGATTGCTGTTTTGCAATAAAACTGTGTCTCAGAAGTTTGGGAAGGGATTCAATAAAATCATTAATAAATTCCTCACGTGGTTTATGGAAAGTCTCTAAGCTGGTGTTCTTATCAATTATAACCCACTGCTTGAATGTCACATTCTCAAGACAGTTTACTTCAAAACAATATTCCAGCCTAGCTCGTAAAACATCTGCTCCTGGGCAGTTTGAACATTCACCAAAGTAGCATGATTCAGATGGATTATCACATATCAATGTTTGTAAAGCATCTTGGTATGTTTTTATCAGTTTTTCACCTTCTCTTAATTCTGGGAATTTACACTGTGCTACCTTCAACTTAGCATTTTGATGTATTGTACACACACAGACACTGTGTGTACCACTTGCTCCTGCCAGAACACAGTATTTTGGCCTAAGTTCACAAAACTTAGAAAATCCAATTTTAATATCTGAGTGTTTCTCCCTAAAATGTACAAACAGTTCTTTTAAATTACATAGGATAAGTTGTTTTTGGATATGCTCCCGTTTTCCACATACTTTAACCGAGACAAAGTCTTTCCTCCCTGGCATGATACGGCTCACTTCTTCACTCTTATAAAAAGATTGTACTTTTGCAGCAATTTCTGGCTTCAATGTTTTTCCAGGTTTTGAATCAGGGTATGACATAATTCCTTTCTCTTTCTGGAGTATTTTAGCTTTACGGGCTGTGTAATTAGCTACACCAAATTCATCTTGAATTTTCTGTACGGTCCAGCTATAAGGTAATGTAGTAAGGATTTGCATAATCACACTTTTATCTGTAGTTGTTCGAAACTTTTCTTTCATCTGGAGAAGTATTTCATCACCAGGGGAAGGAGTTTCCAAACTATCAGAAGTGTCACTGGTTTCCAGCACTTTGAATTTAAAAGCTTCACTTACTCTTTTAAGCTTTTCTGCTGGGTATATCTTTTCTAATAATCTGTGCTTTTTTATCGGTGACTCGTTTATAGCAATTAGGCTACGGTTCAAACAAGCCAGAGCATCCGCTTTTTCAGGAGAAGAAATATTAATTTCTTGGGGTGAATCATCATCTGTATCATCAGAGGGAGGCTCTGTAGATTGATCTTTATTCACAGAATTTGACAATAATTTGCGACAACTGTCACATATCTTATCACCAGACTTAATCTTTGAACTGAACTTGTGTAGCAGATTATTATTCACCAATCTCAAGTTCTTATTGTGATAATTATGTTTTGGTTTATTGAGTGGATTGCAACAAAACAAATTCACTTTTGTCTTTGATGTTGATCCATCCATATTTATAACTTCTCTTACAATGAATTAAAAAATATTCAGATTTAAACAAAGCATAAAAGTTGTATTGTTAAAAAAATCACTAAGACTTATACAAAATAAAATGTCCCAATCATAGAATATTCACATTCACTAATAGTCTAAAGACAAACACATACACCTTTATAGAAAGTAACTTTAATTCAATATAGAGAGAGAAATGCCTAAACACTGATTGCTCTCACCACAGCTGAACACTGACTAATTGGTTGTGTGAAGGTTGAGCAATGTGGTGATTTCTTCATAGTTCTCTGCCTGTTAGAACATGCATGCATTGTGTGCAGTTCAGGAAAATACCACTTCCCATGTAAAAATAAAGTAAAGCTATACTTGACTTTATTAATTATAATTTATTTACTTACGCAATTAATTAAAAACTTATTAAATAAATATTAATGTAAGTAATATTTTCATTGAATAGTTATAATAAATATTATTTAAGATTAATAAATTAAAATGTGTAGGCCTATATATAGTTGATTGTAAAACATACTGCCAAGTGTTGACTGTATAAAATCAACATGTTATCAATGAAAAATTGTTTATTTATAATCCCATTATGATCCCAGTTTGAAACTTACAGAATTTGTTGAAAAAGGTCGGATAAACAAAATATTTTTTTTTCATATTTAAAAAAAAACTACTTTTGGAAATTTTCAAAAAACAAAAAACAAATGATTGCTTGAGACCCTATCATGTTAAATACCATTTTAAAGCCCAGTTAATGAGCTTTAAAATGATACCTTATACAGCTATTTATCTTAAATAGGGTCTAAGTTACAGGCAATTCAAAATTATAATGCATGTCTTTTTTTACAAATTTTGAAATATTTTGGCAGCTGTATATAAAAAACCGTATCTGAAAAAAATTAGGAATCACTTTTTCCATAGATACTATCAGAATTTTGAGTTTGGTTGAAATCAGTGATGGTGAATTTGAATTTGAATTTTTTTTGGTTGATTTGACATGGAATGACCCTCAAGTGGAATTATATATAATCTTACAGGAGTGGATGGTGTCAGTAAATATGTATGGTTTTCACCCCTTTAACATAAAAAGCAGCGACCACCATTGCTCCTGTGGAAAGACATTTAATAACATTGGGTTAACAAATGCAGTGGTCATTGATTATGGAAAGTCATTCATATTTGTCGCTTTTAATACACATGTTTTGTTAAGACAGTTTCTTATTATTCCACAAACTTAATATCCAAAAGAGTTGGTTGAAATCTTAAGTCTTCAATGATTGCACATCACTAAGCACACCACAAAAAATGGGACAGTAAGCCAACATAGTTGCAGATTGCTTTTAATAATGATCTACACTTAATTCACAAAAATATACCTGCACAATTAATGCTGTGGCATGCACTTCGATCATCCATTAACTCACAAGTGGACAATATCCATTCTTAGAAGAAAACCAATTAGAGATAGGACGCATTTATACAACTGGATATTGCCTAAAAGGTAGTGGCAAAAATATACAATAAAAATAGGTAATGAAAATTCTTACAAAGTAGGAGACTGAGTGAAGTATATGATTATATAGTGTATCAAATGAGTGACAATGCTATTTTGTGGCTGAAAAATTATGTTTACCATGGTCTTTGCCAATTAAAATTCATAAGTTCATAAATGAAGACAATATGTATAATGTATTTAATTATGATAGTGATGCAATATAAAGAGGAAACACTTACTTAATACTTGGGCTATATTTAGTAAATATGTTTAAAAAAAAGTAAAAATGGATTGTACCATCATATAGACTATAAAGCATAAGAATTTATTTTTTTCCAATCTAAGTATCAAAATTTTATGTTTCTTTTACATACAGATCAAAATGGAGAATCTTTTAATATATAAATAATAAATAATTTTCTGATGCAAAGTATTTTAACAAAATTTAAAAAAATAGCTCATCCATGAAACAGGTTGTCGGTCTGCCATATTGTCCATTACAAATGACTCTTTAACAGTTTATGGTACACATAATATTTTTATCTAGATTACATCATTTTTTAAAACAAGCAATTATGTATAAATAAGATTATGGTTCTGACTCAGCTGACTTAACCTAAACTTCTGTGCTCAAATTGATTAAAACTGTAATTAATATTAACACGATAAACAAACTAAAATATCACATATTATTTTGGTGATGTCATAGATATTTATATGTGCAGCAGTCGACCCGATGAGTAAATAAGCTGGTTTTGTGTTGAGCTAGAATGCCAAAGATTGGGGGATCAAGGTTCGAATCTCAGTCGGGTGAACTGCGAGTGGTTTTTTCTAGATGGTTTTCCACTCTACCTCCACACAAATGCGTTTTCACTTCCTCTAAATTCAAACTTCTCAATTCCTAACCCATTAGTATAATTAGTACTTGAGCTTATAGCCCATAAGGGTAGTAAGACACGGTGCTAAATAAATAAATATATGCAAAGTATTGTAACTTATAGTCACGGATCACAAGAGTGAGTTAGTGAATATTTACATTTGTGTGTGATTGTGGTGGGTTTTGGTGTAATCGTTTAACCATACAAACTACTTTCACAGTGGCCGATGAAGGGAGATCAAGGTTCAAATCTCAGTCAGGTGTAATGAGGGTGGTATTCCTAAATGTTTTTCCACCTTCCCGCTATCCAAATGTGGATACACTTTCTCTAAATTTAACCTTGACAAACTCTAAAACCATTAGCGTATTAAGTACATAAGCATATAACCCGAATGGGTAGCGATACGCGGTGCTAAAATATAATTAATAGTAATATTCGATTATTCATCCTTTAAATTGTGTAGTAATAACTAGGCTAGAGAGGTGCTGACTATGATTTAGCTCATAATCACCAGGCCTCAAACTCCTAGCCCGCCAAGCTGGAAGCCAATTGACCAAGCCCTGTTCAAAGCTTATTAGTTTTGGCCTGATCAGTCTCTCTTGTCTCTCGCCTGCGCCTGACCTTGCTTCCACTGGAGTTTAAACCAACCTCTACGATGTTGCTCAGTCCTGGTGTAAGCCACTTGCGGTAAAATTAAGATTGAGTGGGAAAACAGAGTAGTTCAAGTAACTGGTAAGTCTGCTGACAGAGGATGACTATTGAACCAAGGAAATTAAATCGAGGATCACCATGACAAGGAAGCTTTCAATAAGATGAGCTTATCGCTGACCAGCAGGTTTAGTTTAGAACTGAGGAAGAAACTGATGAAACTCTTAGGAAAATGGAAAAGAAATGCTTAGAGAGTTTTGAAATGTGGTGCTGGAGAAGACTTGAGAGGATCAGGTGGACAGACAGGGTGACAAATGTAGTTCTAAGAAGAATGGGTAAGAAAATAACTATTTTGGATGTGATTCTTTGGTACAAAGCAAACTGGATCGGACACATCCTTAGAAGGAACCGTATTTTGTGCGATGTCATAGAAGAAACGGTTGAGGGAAAGAGCAGCTTAGGAAGAAGGAACATTCAAATATTAGATGACTTTAAGGAAAGAAGAAAATTCTGGGAGCTAAGGAGGCATAGGACAGGGTGCATTGGCGGTCTAAGTTCACTGAAAAAAGGAATATACCTGTCATAAGAAAGAACACCTAATAATAAATAATAGGAGAGGCTAAGCTGAACACCTAATAATAAATAATAGGAGAGGCTAAGCTGAACACCTAATAATAAATAATAGGAGAGGCTAAGCTGGATACACTAGATAAGCTCCTTATATTGTACTTCACAAACTCGTTTTGATGAGTATTATTCGATTTGCTATCTTTATAAGTGTCTAAAGAAAAAGGAAAAATAAACTAACTACTAAGAGTAAATTTGATTAACAAAGCTCCCTCCCCCCAGGGAAAGAGGAAAAATGTGAGAAGAATCCAATGCACTAAAGTGATATCTTGTTCATTTCTTCATCTTCTATAGTAAAAGTAGTCACACACACATTTTAACACTAATAGAATAATATTTCGGCATTGTTGCCTTTATCAAACACAAAGAAGAAAGAATAGATTACAGATAACACAAACACTGGACAAAATGGAGTAATCCAGTGTTTGTGTTATCTATTCTCTCTTATTCCTTCTTTGTGTTTGATAAAGGCAACAATACCGAAATATTATTCTATTTGTGTTAAAATGTGTGTGACTATAGTGACTACTTCTAATATGGGAGACAGAAGAAAGGAAGATGTCACCTTTGTGCATTAGATTCTTCCTTTATTTTTCCTCTTTAACTAGGTGGGCTTTCTTCATAAAATTTACTCTTAGGTGTTTATTTTTCCTTTTTCTTTAGTTTTATCAATTTCCTTTATTATAAAATTTAGCCATTGGGCCACCCCATTTTTAAATATTTCTGTCTAGTAATAATAAGATAATACACCCCTTTTCTTTATTTCTTTAATTAAAATGTCTTAAGAAAAGGGGAAAAGATGAGGTAATTATGGTAATAAAAACTATTCAACATCGAAAAAGTTTGCCATATTTTATTAAGTCACTCATCATCAGAATACCCATACACAAAATAATGACAATATTTCTCCATAAAGTAATCCTGCATTCCTTTTAGAGCATACAGATTTGGAAATATTTTAACCTTACCCCCCCCCCCCCCC